>BSBK01006234.1:0-219809 GCA_027943335.1 Chamaecyparis obtusa | reverse complement strand
ATATAAAGCTTTGTTCGGTTTACATACCATGTCTCCTTCATGGGCTAAGGGGAAAACATTCAGGCTGCTCAATGTAGACTTCTTCATCTAAATTCTCCTATTCAGAAATGATGACTTCACATCCATCTGATATAATTTGAATTTCTTATGAGCTACATAAGCCAAAACCATTCTTACTTATTCAATCCTTGCAATAGGTGCAAAAGTCTCTTCATAATCAACTCCTTGCTATGAGTATCCTTTATATACCAATCTTTCTTTGTTCCTTACAACTTCTCCTTGTTCATTCCATCTTGTTCCTAAATACCCATTTGATTCCTATTACATTCTTATCTTTAGATCTAGGGACCAAAGTCCAAGTCTTGTTCTTTTCAATCTGATGTAGTTCCTCCTTCATTGCTTTAAATCCAATTCTCATCTTACAAGCTTCATCAGTAGTTTTAGATTCAACTTGAGAAATCAAAAATATTTCTTCTTGTACCTTTTTCAAGTCAGAACTCCTTTTTCTATGCTCCCAATAATCTGTTCAGTGGGATGATTTCTTGCTAGGTTCCTATTAGGTGTCACTATCTCAGTTCATGCTTCTACTCTATGTTCTGCTCTAGGTTCTCTGATTTCCTCAATATGACTTTCATTCTGCAAATCACTGGTAGTTTAATAAAATAATTCAACATTTTCTTGATCAATTCTAGGATGAGTTCTACATCTGATTCATAATCAAGCATTCTTTCTCGAATTTTAAATTTCTCATCAACTTTAACATTTGTGGCTCTCAACAATAGTTTTAGTTCTTTTATTGAAACATCTATAAGCTTTGATTTTCAATGGAATAACCAAGAAATATACCTTCATCACTTCTAGGGTCAAAATTTCCAATATCATCATCTCTTTTAATATAACACTTACTTCCAAAATTCTAAAATACTTAACTGATGGTGCATGTCCAAACCACAATTCATAAGGTGTCTTGTTTGTATCTTCTTTTATTTTTACTCTATTCATTGTCTATTTTCTTGTGTTCACTGCTTCTCTCCAAAATGTCTTTGCCAAATCATTTTCAAATAACATAGCTCTTGCTGCTTCAGTTACTACTCTATCCTTCTTTCTGCAATACCATTTTGTTCAGATGTTCTAGGGGCTAAAATTTGTCTCTTTATACCACTCACTTCAAAAAAAAGTATTAAATTCCTTTGAAGTAAATTATCCACCTCTATCAAACCTCAAACATTTAATCTTCATTCAAGATTCATTCTCAAATTTGTTCTTAATCAGTTTGAATTTATCAAATGCTTCAGAGTTTTCTTTAAGAAATGCAATCCACATCATTCTTGTAAAATCATCAACAAGAATCATAAAATACCTTTCACCATAGAATCCTCTAGTCCTTGGGGGACTGCTCAAATTTGTATGAACAATTTCCAACTTCTCTGTTGATGTAAAACTTCTTGCTCGAAAATGAACTTCTCTTCTGCGTAGCCATAACACATTCTTTGCAAATAATGTTAGTAGGTTTCATAATCTTAGGAAAATATCTTACTGCAAATGTAGTACTTACTTAATGTTAGTAGGTTTCATAATCTTAGGAAAATATCTTACTGCAAATGTAGTACTTACTTTCACAATTTTATAAAAGTTTATATGACAAAACCTTCTGTGCCATAACCAACTGTCATCTATCTTAGTAATCAAACATTTCATCTCAGCAGGATTCAACTGAAATACATTACCTCTGGTTCTTGATCCAATTCCAATTAAGTTACCATCCTTATCTTTGATCACACAAGTTTTCTCAGTAAACTAAACTGATATCCCTTATCAACTAATTGTCCAACACTCAAAATATTATGTCTCAACCCCATCCACAAAATAAACATCATCAGTGTTAGTCCTTTCCATCAAGAGTTTTAGATCCTATTCCTTTTATCAAACAAGGTGCATTGTTTCAACTCTGACAGCTCCTCCATCATAATTTTTAAACTTTATAAAATTCTTCATGTCTCCAGTCATATGATGTGAACAACCATTGTCTATAATCCAATCAATTTTCTTTTCTACTTGGGAAACTAAGGCTTTTTCTTCTTTAACTTTAGAATTTTCTTCTTTATAGCTACAAATCCTATCTCATCATTCTCATTATCACTTTCACTTAAAAAATTCTCTAATACTAGCCCTCAAATTCTTCATCATTAGCATAGTAACATTATTTGGATCTTCTAGGTTTAAATTCTTATATTTCTTTACTCTCTTAGGACATTTAGATGTGAAAATGACCATATTATTAACAAGTCCATCATTTAAAAGATTTTCTTACCTTCTGGTTCTCTTTTCACAAGACAGGCAATTCCTTCCTCAATCTTTCTATCTTCTTTGGTCTTAGATCTAGCTACAACTAGCATAGTCCTCCATTGACACTAGTACTTCTTGACAAAGTAGGGTGAACACTAAGTGCACTAAATGATGTCTCAATTCTAGGTAGATCTCCAGACTATCTCAAGCTTATCTATGTTGCCTCTAATCTTCCAAGAAGAGTTTCTCTGTAAAATTCTTAGTACAAGGTATAACTTGTTCAATCATTTGTGTTGTTCGCTAAATACAGGAGTCAATGTATTTAGAATTTTCCATATCACTTCATCCTTAGTCTTGTTTCCTTCACAAGCTTTGATACCTGCAACAATTTCTGATATCCTACCAATATAACTTCTAATAGATTCATCTTCCATCATCTTTGCATCTTGAAATAAACATATCTAATTCTGTAATCTGATTCTCTTTGCATGTATATCACCTTCAAAGTAGATTGTAAAGCTAACCAAATTCTCATGAGATGTCCTTAAAATTTTTACCTGACTTGTATTCATTCTCTGGAAGTGCTAACAAGAGTGCTTCTCTAGCAAGTATGTTACACATGAACATATCACTTTCTTCATTAGTACATTCTTCAATTTTGTCTTCTTCAATGATAGTCTTCTCATTCTTTGTAATCAACCAATATCCTGGTCCTAAGCATAGAAAATGTATCTTCATCTTTTCTTTCTAGATGTCATAGTTTACTCCATCAAACTTAGGGATTTCTTTCCTGAAATGAGTCACCATAGATCTCATCAAGTTGTTAAACTTCTCCTTCAAGGACTTGATGCTCTGATACCAATTGTTAGAAAGTAAAGTCCACAAAGATAACTAAGCGGGGGGGGGGGGGGGGTGGGGGGGGGGGGGGGGGGGGGGTTGAATCAGTTATCTGATAAATACAAATTTTATCACCATTAATAGATTTCAACCATGTAATCAATATAAGAAACAAACATAGAAAGATAAACATACACAATGACACAATAACACAAGATATGTTAACTAGGGAACCTCCTTGATCAGAGAGTAATCCCCCAGTGGGAATGATGCCCACAAAAGATGTACCAATATAAAAGTTCCTTGTGAGAGGATGGACTCTATTAGGAGCCTTGTGAAATACATTTAGTACATATGAGTCCCTGTTAGGAGACTTTGAATCCATGTTAAAAGATTATAACCCTGTTAGGAGTTGTGGAAGACAGAAGGACCCATTGTCCAAACAGCTTCAAGGGAAAGATCATGAAACACCCTATTCAACTAATCTTTCTATTACTCAAATATAATAATACCAAAATAATTACTGATCTTAGAAACTTATCTTTTCTCCTTTGTCTATGCCAAACCGCACCAACTGCTTCACCAAATCTCAATATCGGATCTCTACAATTCACATATCCTCTTACAATATATATTGCTCAATTTTGTAATTCACCTCTATTCTCTTGCTACTTACAATGAGGAAAACAATCCTTCCTTTATACCACACTCAAATAATTACAAATGAGTCGGCATTGAAGGCCTAACTAATTACAAAATATAAACCTTTACACGTTACATAATATTTCATAATTTCATATAACTGTCAGCTTCCAAATACAATAAATTTTCACATGTGTGACCTCTGACCATGTTGTCTTATCCAGGTCTCTACCAAGGTGTCTTCATCAACTGTACAACTTTTCATTTTTAGATTCTATCCCGATTAGGAGATATCTTCTAGTTACCATAAACCACTTCTTAGGAACACAACCTGAATACTGCTTCCACTGAATTACACATAACTATCATGAATAATTGAATTTATGTATGCGCTCTTGACCATGATCTCAGGACACAATATAGAGTAAGTACTCAACTCCGCATAGCTTGATCTTCCATACTCCATGTAATCAATATAAGAAACAACCATAGGAAGATAAACATACACAATGACACTATAACACAAGATATGTTAACTAGGCAACCTCTTGATCAGAGAGTAAACCCTAGTGGGAATTATGCCCACAAAAGATGTACCAATATAAAATTTCCTTATGAGAGGATGGACTCTTTTAGGAGCCTTATGAAATACATTCAGTACATATGAGTCCCTGTTAGGAGATTTTGAATTTGTGTTAAAAGATTCTAACCCTATTAGGAGTTGTGGAAGACAAAAGGACCCACTATCCAAACAACTTCAAGGGCAAGATCACTGAACACACTGTTCAACTAATCTTTGTATTACTCAAATAGAATAATACCAAAATAATTACTGATCTCAAAAAATTATCTTTTCTCCTCTGTCTGTGCCAAACCGCACCAACTACTTCACCACATCTCAATATCAGATCTCTGCAATTCACATATCCTCTTACAACATATATTGCTCAATTCTACAATTCACCTCTATTCTCTTGCTACTTACAATGAGGAAAACAATCTGATGCAGGAGCATCCTAGGTGTAAGATCAATCTTGCATCACACAAAAATATTTCTATTTTTGTATTCAATAAGGGCTATCTTGTGCAGAGCTGCTATTTATGGAAACTTGTTATTTTTAGTAAGTTGGTCTTATGATCTCGGAATGTTCTAATTTTACATGTGGAGGTTCATCTCAGTCATATCAGCCTACCAGCAAAGTTTCATGGCTAGATCAGGTCTAGTTTTGAAGATATTGAAGATTTTCGGTATTGGTAGTAGGGTACAGAAACTTTGAACTTAGTTTTGTAGGCTTTAGAGGCCTCGAATGAGGTCAAAAATTTGGTTGACAAGCACTTGCGTGAGTCAAGGCTATAGAGTGCTTCGTGGCCTTTCCAAAATGGGGTTATAATAGTCAATCGGGTCAACTGGTGATGACTTATGGTCTCCGGAAGTTTGGTCACCCGAAATGGCAAAAAATAATTTTCCTTCAAAATTTCTGTTCGGGTTTCAAAAGTTATTTTGAGCCGGCTTTGATGTAATAAATTGAAAAATAAAATAATTCTAAGTTTGGTCGGCCCTTAGGGCTAAATTTCTGGATCCTTCTCGGGTGGTGGAAAATGCCTATATAAAGAAGGCCCGTAGTGTTGTCTAGGGCAGTTCTGGGTATTGATTTGAGGCTTTGTCCTACAGAATATTGTAAGGGAATGCCCATGTGGCTTTGCATATTGTAATTTTGAAAGTTTGTAATTCCACATTTGTGGAGATAATAAGAAGCCAATTTTCTGTTCTTGCATATTGTTGTTGTTTCTCTATTTCTATTATGTGTTTGTGGTACTAAGGGGAGCACCCTTCATCACAATCCTTCCTTTATACCACACTCAAACAATTACAAATGAGCCAGCATACAAGGCCTAACCAATTACAAAATATAAACCTTTACACATTACATAATATTTCATAATTTTATAAAACTGTCAGCTTCCAAATACAATAAATCTTCACACGTGCGACCTCTGACCACACTATCTTATCCAGGTCTCTACCAAGGTGTCTTCATCAACTTTACAACTTTGCATTCCTATATTCTATCCCAATTAGGAGATATCATCCAGTTACCATAAGTTTCTTCTCAGGAACACAACCTAAATACTACTTTCACTGAATTACACATAACTGTCATGAATAATTGAATTTCTATACGTGCTCTTGAACATGATCTCAGGACACATTATAGAGTAAGTCCTCAACTCCGCATAGCTTGATCTTCCATACTCCATGTGTGCTAATTCAAACATTACCTGCTTCTCTGCTAATCTCCAATAGATTATTGTGTTGACATCAATGACAACCATAGTTATTAATGCAATTGCAACTGCTACAAAATGACTCAGAATACTCCCCCATATGATATATTCAACATTCATAACTTCATTCCTAACAATGTTATGCCAACTAGCCATATGATAGGGTGATTTTTGATAAAGCAAAAAAAATTAGTGAATGCTAGATAGGCATGTGATAGAGACACTTTGATAGGGCACAATGTGTAGTGAATGCTAGATAGGCATGTGATAGGGTGTCTTAGACACATTGTGCCACATCCATACATGTACCATTGAGCTAAATAGGTGTGTGATAGGTCGACTTAAGATCATGTTGATACATGTAATGTTTAGCTAGATAGATGTATAATAGGGAGAGACTGAGACACCAAGATAGTGGTTTGGCCCCCACAAAGGCAGATAATGTCGAATTTTTATAATTTTTTGAGAAAAACCCATGGCGTAGAGATATTGTTAGGTAAAACCAAATCAAACACACAGATAACACATCCCCCCTTGGGATGGATTATTATATTGAGAGGGGAGCATAGACCACACCAAGGAGAGAAAATGCATTATAGCATGTCAACATATGAGATGTTTCCATGGATTGTCACTTTCTGATAGGTGACACAGATTCCACAAAATTTTCCTAGAGACAAGGCGATTTGATCGATCAACATCAGAACCCAAAAGTGTAGGAATATATCTATTATCAGGGAATATTTCATCACTATCAACTGTGACTCATATCTAAATAATGAAAATAAAGACAAAAGATAACAAAACATTTGGGTCAATATGGAAGGAGTTCCTAAACACCCGAATACTTTGCATCATCCTCAAATGTCAAAAGTCAAAAGATATGATAAATAGGAGAATTAGAGAACACATAGAAGAAGGTACACAATAGAAAACCTCTCATTTACATGTAATAATGAAGTACAAGGGTCCTCCAAGAGGTAACAACACTAAAATAAAATAATTGGGGAACATAAGAAAATACACTCTAATCTAAAGATCTAGAAGTTGATACTACCCTCACATGTTGTCCATATTCAAATCATCATCCTCCCAATCTTGATCATATGGGGAGGGAGATTAAGATTTAAATGGCATGGTTGCTAAGGAATCCCTAGGAAACCCACCAACAATAAGAGTCAAGGATGAATTAGCGAACAAGTCCTCATCTAATATCTCTACTATGGCGAGTGAGAGGGATTGTGTGAAGATCATTGTCAACATCATAATATCCTCCAATAAATCGAAGATGCAAGTGTCAACACTTGTAGGAGAAACACGTGAATTTTTTTATGAAGAAGCTTCCCTACCAACCTCTATGAAAGGGGAAAAGATGAACTTAGGAGAAGATGAAGCTTTCTCCACTGTGAGACTGAAATAGAAACAAAATCTATCAGAGCATATTTGTGATCTCTCAACTCCAGGATATGTCCCTACTTGAACTTCCCATTAAAAGATGAAGTTGAAGCCCTTTGATCTACTATAGAAGTCTTTAGGATATTAGGGATGCTAGTATGGTGGTTATGAGATGAGGTGGATATAGATTGAGTGGACATCACTGTGTTGGATACCACCAAAGTGTGTATCATGCTTACTAGCTTTCAGAATGGCAGGATATAAGGCAAGGTGGTGATCAAATGTGGCTCCTGCAAAGGAGAGATGAACACCATGACCTACTTGGCATGAGGCCTGATGGTCACTCCTAGAGTAGGGGGAAGTGTGAAAAAGGTAGTTGCGGGATGAGGAGCTATAGGAGAAGTGGAAGAGATGTGATCAAAAGTGGAAGCAACATCATACATGGGTTTAGAAGATGCACTTTCCACCCTCGCAAAAACCCCATGATCCAAAGCCCTTTCTTGCCAACGACACTTACACTCATGTGAAAGCTGGTTTTGACATAGATGTAGACTAGGATAAGAGTATTATGGGGGTACAAAACCATTCTCCTCTATGGGGGAGGTCTTCAATGTTGTTATTGACACAGAAGAAGGCACATTGATGGAGTAGGAGATGGGGTTGATGATGGAGACACTAAAGGCTTAGTTACATGTGACCTTTCCCTTTTTTACCTATGGGAGGCTAGGGGAGAAAATAGTACCCTCAGAGGATGAGGAAATAGTGCTAGAGAGGTTTTTGAAATCTTATGAGGTCTCTTACCCTAGCCATATATGGTAGGGTGAGGTATGTCTAGGGTGATGTGGATGGATGGAGGAACCTTGGGATTTTGCAGCATGGGTGTCTTTTCCTTATCCACATTAGATGTGGATGAAAGAATAGAAGACACTATAGGAGGATACATGGTCTTAGGAGGGAGAGGGGGCTTCCCATGGGATGCACACTTACCATCAACCCCCACTAAAGAATGGGAAGATAATGCCACACGTAGAGCCTCATGAGAGGTATGAGCAAAAGAAGGTGTTATAGATCTTAAACTCATCTCCCCAGATTTATATGCCTAATATGTGAAGAATGTGATACCTTGTCAAGGATGCAGGGGCCCCATCAGAGTATGCCAAAAATGATCTAGACTAAAGCCCCCATGGGACACCAAGGCACAACATCATGTTCTTTGGAAAATATGGATAGTTCCCTCATGAGGAGACTTTAGGCATTTGTGAATGAAAATAAAATGGCTCCCATAGAAGTCAATGAGTGGATTCCCAGTTTGACCTTGAAGAGATTTGGCTCTGAGATGACCACAAACATCGAGAACACCACTTTGGGTCCCACCTAGACTATCAAATTGGTAGACCCAAAAGGGGGTAGGGACATCCCATCGTGTATTCTTATAGTGGTTGAGCACTCATCATATTTTCCTTGATTTAAGCCATTTTCAAAGAGGATATCTTCTATAATGACACCCCTAACAATGATGCCATTGATATAAGTCATACATATAGAGGAGAAGGATATCCTCTATATGGTTTGACCAGAGGGGTGAATAAGATAGTCATTTCAAGCACCCTCCAGGATTGCGGGGAAATTGGAGTGATGGTCATCATATTTACATGGGGACCATCACTTAATGATGGAGGAGATGACAAAGATGTCATAATAAAATTGGATGAATATGGTGGAAAAGGATCTGTATTGATTTTTTATTCTCTATTCATCTTATCGATGGAATTTTTTGTCTTTGGCTTCCTTTTGTTCACCTTGATGGTGCCCCTATCTATGTGGTCTTGTATTAAGTGGTGAAGGTGCACACAAATTTTTGCATCATGACCATGAACACGATGGTATTGAAAAAAATTTAATCCATCATACCATCAGGGATATGGATGATTTTTAGGAAGGGGTCTAATCTTTGGAAGAGTTACCATAATATCCTTGAGAAACTTTTATAAGAAAATGGTATAGGAATTTATTATTCTTGTGAATATTTGATTCCTCTGAGGATCTATTGAAAATTAATTCATCTTATTGGGATGTGGTAATGTCGTAACACTAGCTATAGCCTTGTTCTTCTGAGATCCTCTAGAAGAAGAAGACCCTCCATAAGCATTTGAGGAGGGTTCCCAAAATAATCTATGGTGTTTTGATAAGCTGCCAATGCACTATAGTGATGGGTGAATTTTGATATCAATTTAGAGATAATTGTTTCCCTTAAATCAAGCTATAGATTACTGATGATCATACTTTGGAGATTAGCATTGGAAAAGGCATAAGGCACCCTTGTAGAGTTGGACTGATATCTCAAAATAAAATCAGTCACCTTCTCATTGTGTTTCTGCTTACAATGTAAAAGGTCAACAATGGTAACCATGCTACCAATGTTGGCATGGAACTGACTGAGAAAAGCATCCATTGAGTGATCAAAAGCTCCGATAGAATAATCTAGAATGAAACAATACCTTTCCATGGAAGTTACCTTGAGAGATCAAGAGAATAACTTGAGAAATGCATAATCCATAGTGTGATAGTCATTGACCTGAGTTAGAAAGGAATCAATGTGGATTTGTGGATCTCCATCACCATTGTACCTTTAAAACTTAAGGGATTTAGCTCCCTGTGGCAGTGAAGTATTCAACACTTGCATTGTCAAAGGAATATGTTGATGAAATAGAGTTAAAGAACTCTAGTTAGTCGTAGTAAAAAAATGGCTAACTGTTGTTGTAGTTGACCTATATTTTACAATATGGTATTAAGAATAGGGTTGCTAGGTGGAGGAGGAGGTGGATTATTGCCACCCCCATGTGGAAAAGATGATCCATTATTTGTGCCTCCTCCAAATCCACTCCCATAGTTAGCACTAGTATTCTGCGAACTAAACTTGAAGGCATTCTTATTCACTGTAATATTGGGGATAGTAGTACACTGTTGGAACTAGTGCTAGTAGTAAGTTTTACCATGTGCATAGATTCTCTAGGTATCATAAGGTCTACCTATTATTTGATAATATTGGACTAAGTCCTTTGGCGATCCAGAGGAGGGAGATGTATTTTATCCTCTACTATCTTCCTATTGTTAGGACTACTTCGAGGCCTTCTTTATTCGCAACTTATAATTCTCATAATTTATAGATGGTGTCTCTGGCCTCAGGATGGGAACCTTTTAATGTAAGGAATGTTTCAAAGTAATTTAGATTCTCCTCCAAGGATTGGATCTTATCAAATTCAACTGTGAGAGTTGAATTGTGATATACCACAGGAGGGGATTTGGGTGGAGAACTATTAGGCATAGAATATTGAGACCCAATTTTTAGAGAGGTGTTAAGTCCCAAAATTGGGCCTATAAAGAATTTTGACCCACTTGGATCATTTACATCTTCATTTCCAGCAAAAAAAGATGTTGGTCTACCTAGATTGTACTGGCCAGGAGGGACACCACGCCTCATAGACCTTCACACAATAGCTCTCAAAGTGGTCTAGGTTGTAAAGCTCATAAAGATTCACCAAGACTATCAGAGGAGCTTATCATAAGTAAGCTTCACATCGAGTTCACCAAAATGACGAGAAGGAAAAAGTACATCAACCTAGAGAATGATTAAAGTCTCAAGGGATGGACTATTCCCTTGTGCCACCCCTCACTTTACTAGCTATAAGTGCTAGGGATATTGGACATGGAAAATTGTTTATTTAGTTTCTTCTAAGTGTTCAAAAGCAAATATGTAAATGAAGATTAATTAATTAAGTGCAAAATAGATTATTGTAACTAAAGTAAACTAACAACTAAAAATATTTTGATTATTGGAAATGAAAGAGCTAATTATAAGGAATAAACATTGAACTCTGTGAGCTAACTGTCTTCGACAAAAACATGAGTCTAAGACTACAATGAAAAAGTTGGACACCAGTATGACTCACTGGCATCCCATATAGAAATGGTACACACGATAAAGACAGAATTCAAAACTAAAATAACATAATTCTATCTAGTAATGTAAAATGGAAATGAACTAATAGAATAATAAACTTGTAAATCTAAATAAATAGAGATAAATGTGTATTTTAATCAATATAAAAGACATAGAAAAGGGATAGGATGAGACCCAATTTTGAAGGTTGATGGAGCAATCAATTAAGCTTGTCCTTCCAAGAAACCTGCACACAAAGAAAATGAGTAAAATGGTTGTGTGGCTATTTGGATACTTGCCTCAGTCAAATCCCTATTTTGGTGTCTCTACCTCCATAACAATCGAGTCCACACAATAATCGATGATATATAACTGAATTGAGAGAATTAATATACAATAATACAAGTAAGAAGTAGATAAAAGAAAAATATGTTATCAAGACTCAAAAGGAGGTGAAAAGACTCCCCTAAATGAGATAGGAGCCCAAGTGAGAATAGCAGAGCTGACACATGAAATTGAGAGCTTCAACAATGGTGAAAGCATGCAAATAACAATAGCTATATGGATGGAGAGATCGAATGAGTGAACAAGAAGTTGAAGGACAACATACGAATAGTCAAGCAGTAGAGAGAGCTAAATGAAGGTACAAAATACAATCGAAAGGAATTTTGTGCAGGCGAGCCCATCATTGGGGTGTTACGAGCACAGATCGATAGTTTGTAATGCTCCAAAAATAACCTACACATCTGTAGATTTACAGACACGATTGTGTTGCACAGACGCCTTTGGAACATGCACTTGTCCAAAACCGTCAAGGCCACATGGCTACAATTTCAGAGCGGGTGGTGAGTTGGTAAATATTGGCAGATGAAAGGTATTTGAATCTTAGGCTAAAGTGAACATAATGTGAAAATAGCTATTTACACGGGGGTGTAAAATTTAAGTCATTACAATAGCATATTGAAACCCTCAACTCCATACAGATGATTATTTCACAACATAATGAAATAGTCAATGTCATACATATAATTACTTCATAGTGAAACAAAATAAGTAAAATAGAATCATTTAAATGTAACCATTAATTCTACAGAGATAATCATTTAATAACAAAATGAAATCCTACATACCATACAAATAATTATTTCACGGTGAACTGAAATAAGTAAAATAGATAGATTTTAATGTAACCCTTAATGTCATATGGATAATCATTTAACAGGACAAACGAAAGCCTCAACGTCATAGAGATAACAATTTCACAGTGAAATGAAATAAGTAAAATATTATCAATTTAATGCAATCCTTAATGTCATAGAGATAATCATTTAACAACAAAATGAAACCCTTGATAGCATACAGATAATAATTTCATAGTGAAATACAATAAGTAAAATAGAATAATTTTAATGTAACCTTTAATGCCATAGAGATAATTATTTAACGACAAAGTAAAAGCCTCGATGCCATACATATAATTATTTCACAATGAATCAAATAAGTAAAATATAATCATTTTGATGTAACCCTTAATACCATAGACAATCATTTAACAACAAAATGAAACCCTTGACGACATATAGGTAATTATTTGATAGTGAAATAAAATAAGTATAATAGAATCATTTGATGTAACCCTTAATGCCATAGAGAATAATTTTAAAGAAAAATGAAACCCTCGATGACATACATATAATTATTTCACATCCAAATGAAATAAGTGAAAAATAATCATTTTAATGTAACCTTTAATGACATTGAGATAATCATTTCACAGCATAATGAAACCCTTGAGGGCATACAAAATATCATTTCATAGCATTATGAAATCATTGAAAACAAATTGTCAATGCCATGGACAAAAATGATGAAAAACAAAGCAAATTACAATTACGAAGGAGCAGATTTCATCATTGAACATCCAATAAAACAAGGATGAAGGATGCACAGGCATTACTTGGTTGAAGACATTAGGGGAGGCTGAATGGTTGCAGACCCAACTTTGTGGAAAACAAATGATGACAAACAAAATTCCCCAAATGCGATGAAAACTTTGGCTTCTAGGGTTGCATAATTTTGGGCAATGTGTCCAAGAGAAGGCATGTATGTGGTCGATGGTAGACATAATAGGGTGGTGAGGGAATTAAGTGGCCACCCTTTCCTAATGCAAAAGTGAAAAATGTGAGAGGACCAATATGCCTAAACACTTAATATTAGGTGTTATTTAAATTTATAATTGAAATTTTATTTATTGGTTGTCTTCCAAATGGTTATTAGCGCAATGGGGTCCTATATTGGTCGACACCTTGAAATGGCCACTTTTTGACCCTTTCACATGCAACAAATCATACGATATTCATCATTAATACCCAAAAGTTGAAACATTCGCTTTAAGTAGTTAAGTCGCATAAAAAGACAACAAAAAAAATTATCGAAATCCAATATAGTATTTAGGATATATAGGTGTGTGAATTCAGCTATAGCAGCTACTAGTGCATTTCCCCTATTATGATTGAACTATTTAATTTTCTTGAGAATTATTTTATTTTACTTTTGAATTATTTAAGAATTACATTAGAATAATCATATATCTTTTCATGAATTTTAATTTAGACTAATTAAACTAAATGTATGTAACTCATCATAAATAAATTTACATTGATTAATATGATAATTGAAACCAGATAATTGAATAATTAATGTTATTTGGGTAAAGTAGAAGTAATGAATTAAGAAACTTAGCTCTAAAATTGATGCAGATGAATAAATATAATGCAATACAAATTATGCTTTTTTAGTACATAGAAATAAGTAACTTAGATGGCCTTTTGTAACAAGTTTTGTGTGAAAGTGAAATTATCTCTAGGCTTAATATTTTGACTTTAGGTCACTTCTACAGGCGCACATTTGTCTTGTAAATCTTGGATCCGATTTGATAAATCTATTGGAAAGTGATGTTTTGAGAGCACTATGGATCACTTGAGGATTGTCATTTATGGAAAAACATATGATAGAATGATCGCATGAAGTGAGTATAAGTGTTGGAGACACAGTCATGAAAATGACTAAGTACAGAATCAAAGTTACAGTATAGTATAGTATTGTTTTGGTCAGTGAAGAAAGTATATGTTATATTATGGCTTGCAAACTTAGATGAAGACATTTTGGGGTATGTATAAGCTTCAGTTAAAGTCTCATATATTTTTGGTGTTGATATCAGTAAGTTACAGTGTTATGAAGGCATGCGAAGATAGAGGAACAGTGAAACAGGGCATATAAACAGTTGCGATGATTGAGGGAAGGCTAGATGGAATGGTAATGTGCTAAGTCAGATGAAGGTTGTATATTGCCAATACTTTGGTAATACAAGATCATCGACTCTATATTTATCATTTGTATAAGTAATTGTTATATTTTACATTGTATTTGAGAGCCAACTAGATAGTAGAATTGATATAAGTATAGAATGTTTTATGGAAGTGATAAGTGTAATATAGGTGATAATGTGATGGATGCGAATTTGGGATATTAGAGGTAACTGATAGTAGATGTGAGATCAGTAATTGATAGAGGCTGTTGTGAATCGTAACTAGAACTATCAAAGCATAGTAGATGCTTGTATTGTTCACTATTGAAGAACACTTTTGTAATAGAATTTTGATTGTAAGAGTTGTAAGCTCACCACACCTTTAACAAGGTTTTTTGTATACCCCTAACAAGGTTTCTATTCCTCTAACAAGGAATTGTACTATGTAATACTCATCTCCTAACATGGCTAGATCTCCTAACAGGGATTCTATATTTTACTGCATAGTTGTGGGTACCATCCCCACCGGGGTTTACCCTTAGCTAGGGTTTCCTCAAAAATAAATAATGGTGTTATGAGTTATGTGTTATGTGTGTATGTTCTTTTCATTTCAGCATTCATATGGTTTATTTGCAATTGGTTTAAGTTTAATTTAAAGTGTTGTAATACTGATTCACCCCACTCTTAGTATTACTTAATCCTAACAATTGGTATCAGAGCTATTGGCCCTTGGAGTGAAATCCTAACAACTTAAGGGAGATCAGAATGGATTCTGAAAGTTTGCAAGAGAACTCTGAAGCATCACTTGATGACCTAGACAAAGAAAAGGTTGAGAATGGTGAATTCAAGGGTATGTGCAAGATCATGAGGGGCCAAACTATGCCCTTAAGTGGCAATGAAAAACCAGCAAATCAGGGTTAGTCAACTTGACGTGAAAATTTAAACTAGCTATCAACCTAATATCAAAAATTTGTAAGAATAGAATCTGTAGAAAATTGAATGTAGTTTCTAAACTACTAGGTCTTTTTTGAAAAAAAGTTAGTATGATTGGTGAAAAGTATAGATTTCAATGCAGTAGTACAAAAATTTCAGGAAAAAAATAAGAAGTAGGTGTATGTCTAACCACCTTAATCATAATCAAATGATAATATTTTATTATAAGATTTTATATATAAGTAGTAGACTCATGCCCGGATGTGACGCATAACTTTTTGTAATTTTATTCCAAAAAAATAATTAATTATGAATTTTTTGCTACAACATTTTCAGAATTAAAAAACTCCCGTGTTTGACCACCTTAACTCATTCAAAACTTTACAAAATTCAAAAAAAAAAAATTTGTTATAGTAGGCAAAGCATAGAATGTGACGCATTTTTTGGATTTAAAAAATGTTATACCGTCTGAAAGTTATAGTCATTTTTCAATCAATATATAAATCAACACTTTAGAGGTAACTCAATTAGAAAATAACTAATAATTACTTACCGAAATCAAAATTTAATAGCAATTATATCGATAGAAAGTTGATAATCTCCTTAAGATACCCTTTTCGTTTCATCAAATTCGGGTGAAAAAAAAGTCGTTAGCTACATGGTCGAAGTCTGGAACTCAAAGAAACAGGCAAAAAACACATTTTTGAGACATTTCAATAGTTGACCATGTAGGTTTGGTGCACAAAGCAATACCGAGCCTAATCAAGTACCCGATATTTTCGTGTACCCGAAAAGGCCGGTAGAATTTTGATTTTTCACTTTTCCCTCCCCTTTCTCCCTCCCATTTCTCCATCCTATATTAGATTAGATTATATATTATATATCAAAAACTATATATTAGATATATATTAGATTATATATTACATATATATTAAATATTATATAATATCAATTATAT
The DNA here is from genome assembly GCA_027943335.1 of Chamaecyparis obtusa. Lineage (NCBI taxonomy): Eukaryota > Viridiplantae > Streptophyta > Pinopsida > Cupressales > Cupressaceae > Chamaecyparis > Chamaecyparis obtusa. The sequence goes on along the minus strand of BSBK01006234.1, from coordinate 203,225 downwards.
ATTAAATATTATATAATATACATTTTACATTAAATATTATTATTTAATATATATTAATATTAAATGTTACATTATATATCATATATTACATATTATTTTATATGTATATAATACATATTAATATGTATTTTACAACTATGTACGAAAGGTTGGAAGATTGTAGAAAAATCATTGATGGTCATTAAAAGAAGCAAAGGAAATCAATCAGCCATTTAAAAAATTCATGGGCGGCCATTGAGGAAGAGAGAGAATGAGAAGGTGACGGGGGCTGAGAGAGGAAGAGAGAGAGTGAGAAGGTGAGAAGGATAGAGAGAGAGAGAGAGAGAAGGAGAAGGAGAAGGGGAGAGAGAGAAGGGGAAGTGGAGAGAGTAGGAGAGAGAGAAGGGGAAGGGGAGAGAGAGAGGGGGGATGGGGAGAGAATAGTAGAGAGAGAGAAGGGGAAGGGGAGAGAGTAGGAGAGAGAGAAGGGGAAGGAGAGAGAGAGAGAGAGGAGAGTAGGATATTTGACATATGTTCATAAATTTCAGTCAACACCATTTTAAAATAACACATCAGTTTATTTTTACACATTGAGAATATCATCAATAGGAATTGAACTGAAATTGGCATAGGTCATAGGAAATAAATGCCCCAACTATTTGTTGTCTTCTACATTTTGAGTTTCTTATTACAATCAGGAGAAGAATATTCCTCTCGAAATGGTTTTGGACAGTAACATTTGCACTTCCTCTTCTCAAATATTTCTTCCCTCATCTTGCTACCTATTGATACCCACAAAGTGAACCTAGGCATTTCTACCATGTAATGGGAGAAAAATGGTTTCCTAATTGATATGTGTCTAAATAATACATGCAAGAACCTTTTCTTTGATATTTCTCACTAACCCTTTACAATAGAAAATGTTTACAAAAAATGTCATGTACTTGCATGATGACATTATATATTACAGAAATCCTACACAGAAGCAGCTAGCAAGCCGCTCAAAAAGTAGTAACTCATAGCAAGTGGGATAATGCAGATGCTTCAATAAACCACTATCTTCTTTACTCAAGCAACATCTGGTTCATCTGCTTGACTGGGGCATGTTTGGGAACAGACAGTCTCCATTTAAACTCAAGTCTCTGGAAGCAATTATATTTGTCAGTGGAGGAGATACACCCATTGGATCTGTAATAACTTTATGCTCACTGGAATTTCAATTTCTCTTCAATTGGAATACTCTTTCCAAAATTGCATCTACCCTTTTACCAATTTGGGAAATCAATGGGTCTATTTGTGGACCTCCAAGGTGTTGGTCACCTAAACGAGAACCTTGAGATGAATTAGGAACTTCTCTACAAAAGAGATCAGTACCTTGAGAAGCTCTCCACTTGTCAGCTGAATTAAAACCTTGGACCATAGATGGCTGCCCTTTGTTGTAAAAGGAGGAGTGAGACTGCCTTACCAAAGGTGGTAATGAACTTACATTTGAGGGATAATGTCCAACATGACTAACTTGGTTTCCCAAGTCCCGTAAATGCAAGGTCATTGACGAATAGGCATTTCTAATAGAAATATTTTTGGTGCTAGAATGAAGTGCATGACCAAATTATTTGCCTGCTAAACCAATTTGAGGCTTTATTTCACATTTCTCTATGGATAATTCCACAACACTTGTTACTTGAGCTACTAGCAGATGCTGAGTACTCATCATCATCATCTGACATAGGCTCACACGTGCATATCTTACATCTTTCCTTTGTTGTTTTCCCCTTCCTAGCTCTTCCTCCTTATCTGTAACTTCTATCATGGGTCCAAGAAGCTCTTCCCATTCTTTCCCATTAACTGTGGACTTTTTCTCTTTGTTCTAAGTAATTGGCATACCTTGGATGACAGCAAGATAACCATTTTCTTCTAAAATGTCCTTTTCTCTCACATTAATCTCTCTATTAAGAAGATTTTCTATATATTGAATAGATGTAGCTACAATCCCATGTTCATCAATAATATTCCTTGCACCATTGAGTAATATATTATGCAATTCCTTAATAGTTTCTATCATGGGTCCAAGAAGCTCTTCCCACTATTTCCCATTAATTTATACAAATATTTTTGTCCGTAACAATATTTTAAGCATATATTATGATATTGATCCGATTTGATGCACCTTCACTATTTTATCCATACTTCCCTTTCATTTCACTTGCTTTGCTCATTTTGCACGACATAGGCTAGGATTTGACAGTGGGTAAGGATTTTGCAAATTTTGGAGAATCTCTATTAAAGAGTAGGTAAGGATGGCTAAGCTAAGTGTAGTGGATAGGGAGAGAACTAAATTGAGAGAGCGGAAGCAGAGAGTGATAATGATGAAAATATTTTAGGGCTTGTGGAAATATGGAAATTATAATCTTTCTCCCAGAGCAGACATTAATGAAGTAATGCATGAAAATAATATGACTTCCTAGGGGTCCTAGTACGCCTTATCACGTGTTAGGATCCCTAGGGAGTCCCCGTGACCCCTTTTGACACATTGGAATGCTCAAGTGGGTCCTAAGGGGTCCTACGATGCCTTTAGACATAGTTGAGCATTCAAATGTGTCAAAAGGGGTCATGGGGACTTCTTAGGGGTCCTAATAGGCCTTATCATGTGTTACGACCCCTAGGAAGTCCCTGTGACCCCTTTTGAAACATTGGAATGCTCAAGTGTGTCCTAAGCGGTCCTACAATGCCTTCAGACACACTTGACCATTCAAATGTGTCAAAAGAGGTCATGGGGACTTCCTAGGGGTCCTCGTATGCCTTATCCCGCATTAGGACCCCTAAGAAGTCCTTGTGACCCTATTGACACATTGGAATGCTCAAGTGTGTCCTAAGGGGTCCTACGGCCCCTTTGAACACACTTGAGCATTCAAATGTGTCAAAAGGGGTCATGGGGACTTCCTAGGGGTCCTAATAGGCCTTATCGCACGTTAGGACCCCTAGGAAGTACCCGTGACCCCTATGGACACATTGGAATGCTCAAGTGTGTCTAAAGGAGTCGTAGGACCCCTTATGGACACATTGGAATGCTCAAGTGTGTCCTAAGGGGTCCTACGACACCTTCGGACACACTTGAGTGTTCAAATGTGTCAAAAGGGGTCATGGGGACTTCCTATGGGTCCTAGTACACCTTATCACATGTTAGGACCCCTTGGAAGTCCCCGTGACATGTGGACACATTAGAACACTCAAGTGTGTCCTAAGGGGTCCTACGGCCCCTTTGAACACACTTGACCATTCATATGTGTCAAAAGGGGTCATGGGGACTTCCTAAGGGTCCTAGTATTCCTTATCACACGTTAGGACCCCTTGGAAGTCCCCATGACCCCTGTGGACACATTGGAACACTCAAGTGTGTCCTAAGGGGTCCTACGGCCCCTTTAGACACACTTGAGCATTCAAATATGTCAAAAGGGGTCATAGGGACTTCCTAGGGGTCCTAATAGGCCTTATCATGCATTAGGAACCCTAGGATGTCCCCGTGACCCATATGGACACATTTGAATGCTCAAGTGTGTCCTAAGGGGTCCTATGGCCCCTTCAAACACACTTGAGCATTCAAATGTGTCAAAAGGGTTCATGGGGACTTCCTAGGGGTCCTAATAGGCCTTATCACACATTAGGACCCCTAGGAAGTCCCTATGACCCCTTTTGACACATTTGAATGCTCAAGTGTGTTTGAAGGGGCCCTATGGCCCCTTCAAACACACTTGAGCATTCAAATGTGTCAAAAGGGGTCATGGGGACTTCCTAGGGGTCTTAATAGGCCTTATCACGTGTTAGGACCCCTAGGAAGTCCCCATGACCCTTATGGACATATTGGAACACTCAAGTCTATCCTAAGGGGTCCTACAACCCCTTCAGACACACTTGAGCATTCAAATGTGTCAAAAGGGGTCACGGGGGCTTCCTAGGGGTCCTAGTATGCTTTATCATGCGTTAGGACCTGTAGGAAGTCCTCGTGACCCTTGTGGATACATTGGAATGTTCAAGTGTGTCCTAAGGGGTCCTATTATGCCTTTAGACACACTTGAGCATTCAAATGTGTCAAAAGGGGTCATGGGGACTTCCTAGGGGTCCTAATAGGCCTTATCATGCATTAGGACCCCTAGGAAGTCCCCATGACCCCTATGGACACATTAGAGCATTCAAGTGTGTCCTAAGGGGTCCTATGGACCCTTCAGACACACTTGAGCATTCAGATGTGTCAAAAGGGGTCATGGGGACTTCCTATGGGTCCTAATACACCTTATCACACATTAGGACCCCTAGGAAGTCCTTGTGACCCCTTTTGACACATTAGAATGCTCAAGTGTGTCCTAACGGGTCCTATGACACCTTCAGACATAGTTGAGCATTCAAATATGTCAAAAGGGGTCATGGGGCCTTCCTAGGGGTCCTAATAGGCCTTATCATGCATTAGGACCCCTAGGAAGTCCCTGTGACCCCTTTTGACACATTAGAACACTCAAGTGTGTCCTAAGGGGTCCTACGGCCCCTTCGAACACACTTGAGCATTCAACTATGTCAAAAGGGGTCATGGGGACTTTCTAGGGGTCCTAATAGACCTTATCATGCGTTAGGACCCCTAGGAAGTCCCCATGACCCCTTTTGACACATTAGAATGCTCAAGTGTGTCCTAAGGGGTCCTACGACGCCTTCAGACACACTTGAGCATTCAAATGTGTCAAAAGGGCTCATGCAGACTTCTTAGGGGTCCGAGTACACCTTATCACATGTTAGGACCCCTAGAAAGTCCCCATGACCCCTTTTGACACATTTGAATGCTCAAGTGTGTCCTAAGGGGTCCTACGATGCCTTCAGACACACTTGAGCATTCAAATGTGTCAAAAGGGGTCATGAGGACTTCCTAGGGGTACTAGTATGCCTTATCACGTGTTAAGACCCCTAGGAAGTCCACGTGACCCCTTTTGACACATTATAATGCTCAAGTGTTTCCTAAGGGGTCCTACAATGCCTTCAGACACACTTGAGCATTCAAATGTGTCAAAAGGGGTCATGGGGACTTCCTAGGGGTTGTAGTACGCCTTATCGCATGTTAGGACCCCTAGGAAGTCCCCGTGACCCCTGTGGACACATTGGAATTCTCAAGTGTGTCCTAAGGGGTCCTACAATGCCTTTGGACACACTTGAGCATTCAAATGTGTCAAAAGGGGTCATGGGGACTTCCTAAGGGTCATGGGAACTTCCTAGGGGACTTCCTAGGGGTCCTAGTACTAGTTTTGAGGATAGATGATGACATCTACTTATTCAGTATAGTCAGACCACCAAAATTACAAGAGGTCCTAGTACGCCTTATCAAATACATTATATATATATAATATGTATTTTATATATATATATATATATATATATTATATACATTAGTATATATAATATCTATTAGTATATATATAATATATTATATATATGATATACATTAGTATATAATACATTAGTATATTATAATAGATTAGTATATATATAATATACATTTTATATATTATATACCCCATTTTATATGTAAAAGTTCAATTTTTTCATTTTCTCCCGCCCTTTTTTCATCTGCTTAGAAATATCGAGTACCCAATTTTTGAATGGTCATATTTGACCAAAATATTCTCTTTCCCCACAGACCAGACAAGTACAGGATTTCAAACATTTTCACGGGTTGTAGGAAAAAAAAATGTGATTTGGGTCCCATTTTTTTGTTTTGTCAACTTATGGTCTCACCATGTGAAGTAGCAGTCGACGAAAGGCTAAACGGAAGAGGAAGGTGACGAATGAGGAAATTCAAGCATATAGGGAAAAAGATAGGGAAAATCACCGAAGAAGGAGAGAAGGTATGTTAAACATTAATCAAGGTGACCTCGTAAATGTAGTTGTAAGTGAAGAGGATGTTGAATTTGAAAATAATATGGAAATTAATTTTGTGAATAACAATGTATGGAGTGAAGATGAAAATGTAGAGATGGAGAATGAAAATGTAGACTTGGGGAATGAAAACGTAGATTTGCGAAATGACAATGAATGGAATGAAGATGAAAATGTACAGATGGAGATTGAAAATGTAGAATTGGGGAATGAAAATGTTTCACAAGAACCACATGAACGTTACACATCTCCAAATTATATGCAAAATGAAGTCCCTTGCAATAAAGATAATCAATCTTCAAATTCGGGGCTTTCAAGACCACCTAAATGGTTAATTGAAATTGAGGAGAACATTATGAATAATTGGGAAGGAAAGAGGTCACATAGAACCATTAGGTTGTGAGCTTCAAGACTTTATGATCAATTTTTTTGAAACAAGACATTGGTTAACAATGTCAAATTTTTATGCAGTTGTTAAAGATGCAAAATATGAGACCTATGCTTGTGAAATTGAAGATTCGTGTGAACAAGAAAATGGACAGAAATGCCATTGTTGTGAAGAATCTTTTCAATGCTCTCAATAGCATTGGGAAGACTAGCAGAGAAAAAAACTAGAGAGTTGCTCAGAGGGTTATTAAAACCTCCTTAGTAAGTCATCATTGAGAAAGGCTTGTTTGATGAGACAAACTTGTGTTGACTTCAATATAGACCGTAAAAATTTGGGTAGAGCACTTGCAAGAAGAGAAAGACTTGATGATCTGCTTCAAATTGATACATGGGCTTATGGTGGGAGACTTCCATGTTTCAATAAGAAGCTAACAGATGTTGTCAAGGATGAAATTCAACAATTTTGGGATGCTAACTCAAGAGTGTCACCAAATGTGAAGGATGTCTTGAAGTTGAGAGTTGGCAATTGAGACCGCACTCCACATCCTAAACATTATGTGGAGGTAAGTCAAACAATGTTGTATAAAAGAATTTGTGAGACACATCCAACATTGAAAATATCACAAAGGTCTTTTGAATCCGTGAAGCCATTTTATTGTGTAACCCTTAAGATTCAGAATACATGTTGTTGCAAATATCATGTTGAGTTTTCAATGCATCATGAATTATTACGGTCCATTCGTTCTACTTTGCATACTAATGAAATGCTAGAGGATTGTGGTGCAAGTGGTCTTCCCAAATCATCAAGATACTTGCTAGATCAATTTTTATGTCATAGAGATGATGGTTGTTTATTTTATAAAAAAGATTGCTTAAATGCCAAGTGCTCAGAATGTGGTGGCTTGTCCAAGTTTAGAACATGTTTTCATGAGGATTTGGAACACATTTTTGGAAAGACACTCATCCAAAAAAAGGTATATGAAATAGTGAAATATACATTGAAGAGTGGAGGTGAAGGCTCTAGATGTGAGTTAGTTGCAAAAGAATACAATGTTGTTGATTTTATCTCATGTTTCAAGACAAATCTTTTTTACAAGTATGCAAGGCATAGTCACAGGTCTCAATGGTTGGATCAACAATTCAGGACATGTAAGGACACTTTCCCCATTGGAACTATTATATCCATTGTAGACTTTGTGGAGAACTATACATTGCAGGCTCAAAATGAGACTCAAGCTCAATATTACAATTCCATTCAGGTTGTTATTTTTGCACACATCACATATAGACATTCCCCTGATAGCAAAAAATATGAGCGAAAGATAATTAGAGAGTACCATTTTTATAGGAGCGATGGCAGGTCTCACTCTCATGAGTTTGTTCAACATTGTTTCTAGAACTATTTTGACTTCTTGCAGGAAAATGGTATTGCTATGGATAGGCATCTCATTTGGTCGGATAATTGCACCAGTCAATTTAAGAATGCCAGAATGTATTATTGGTTGTGTAGAATGCATGTGGAGAGAGGTGTACCTCATATTTGGAGTTTTTTTGAGTCAGGGCATGGGAAAGGGGAGCATGACGGAGCAGGTGCATGTGTGAAGAGAGCTCTAGTTAAGGAGCAATTGAGGATTTCAAGTGTTGTACTTCTTGATGCTCATTTTATTGTTGATTGGTGTACTTTAGCATTATCACAGGGGGGACTCTTGATTCTACAGTGTGTAGATTCTTTTGGTTAGTTGAGGAGGGAACAATAGGAGATAGATTGGATTGTCAAACAGTGAAAGACTATTCAAAAATGCATTCATTTCGAAGCTCCAATAGTAGTACATGGACCATTTGGGCACAAGAGTTAGCTTGTTTTTTCCCCATGTGTTTTCAGTATGATTGGGATCATTGTGACTCAAGTGAGTGGGTGGATACATGGGTTCCACAGTATCTAACTCCTTTATCTTTGACACTCTATAAGAAATGATGACATGGACACTTCAGTTGAGTATGACCATCTTTCAGATCTTCTGAAGCTAGGAGATGTTTTTGCATCGGTTGCACCATAGGGGAATGATGAGAGGTCAGATTATTGGTTAGCACATTGTGTACGAGGTAAACAGAAGCTTGTACAACTGATGACAGATGGTGATGGGTTCACATATCCTATTGGTTCAGTTGTTATTGCGGGAACATGGCTGCGAACATACATGATTAGGAAGAATGGAATTCCCACATTTGAAGACTATGAGAAGCACAAAACTATTCTCATGTATTCACACCTTGTTATAGCAACAAATGTCAAGTTGTCAAAGCATCAAGGAAGACCAAAGACAAAAGAACTTTGAAATATTAGTACTACTGATCATGAAGCACTATTGGAGACCATGAAGCAAAGAGATGACCCTTCAGGAATGCTTGACTAGGTAATAAGTTAACTTAGTGCATTGTTTTCTAAGTTCGTTAAGCTTACTTTCAATACATTAATTTCACCTTTCTTAGATTGTATTTTGAGTCAATAAACTTGGTTTTGTATGTGGGTTGTAACTTGTGCAAGAGCACCTATGAAGACGCCTACGGTCACCATGGATCCAATTAGAGATAGAAGGGCAAAATGATCCTTAATGGTTAATTGAGATCTTTTGAAGCCTATAATGGTAATTTGTAACAATCAATTTGATTTAAAAGTTAAATCTCCTAGAAGTCTTGATAAGGACTTATGACCAAAATCATGTATGGGTGGCCAATAGTGCCAAGAAGGGATCTTACATGTCATTTACTTATGTCATTTGCATGGTTTGAATTCTTACATGTTTGATTGTTGTTTCTAATGCTTTAAGAATATTATTTTTTATCATTTCAAACAATCTATAGAAGTTAAACCTCAAACATAATAAGCTTCATAGTTCAAATTTCACAATCTTAATCATGATTAGTTTCATAGTTCAAATTTCAAACATACCACTAACAGTCATTGCAATGGAACTGGGTCAAGAAAAGAAGTGTGCATGCTTTCCCATTTGGTTCTTCTCTTGTTTTAGAATGAAAACCTAATTGTTTCCACTACAAACAAGGACATATTCCCAAGGACTACTTACTCAATCTGTAAAATAAAACTTCTTGTAGGCTGCCCAATGTACCATAATGCTTTGTGTGTTTTATGGTCTGCAAGTGACGTGCTTTATGAGTTTGCACAAGAGTAAAAGGGTTGACTTTTTCGTTACTGAAAATGGTGTGGACTATAAGTTGGTGGTTCACTTTCATGACATTGTAAATGCTAGTGACAACCCTGTTCTGCCCATGGAGTCACCAGAACGCTCGCGACCACGGTCGACCCAAGTGACCCCAAGGTGCACTAAGCATGATTGGGCAGCGATCTTCCGGGGCTCGTATCTCAGACCTCATGAGAGGTATCAAAAAACCATCAAGTGCTATGGGATCATGTTTCTAAGTTCTACAATAACCTCTCTCATTTTTGGGTGATTCAACTTTGTTTGCATTTGGCAAGATGATCTCAGTCGATGCCAAAACTTGCAGTGAGGGTCAGTTGAAAGCAACTCAGTAGTGTATCTTTCAAACCGTCTAATATTGCATCAAACCATCTACTCCATCAGCTCCAGTTGGCTGGGTAAACACTAGTGACAGCCCCATTCCACCCACGGAGTCACCGAAAAGCTCGTGACCACACTCGACCCAAGTGACCCCAAGGTGCACTAAGCACAATGGGAACCGATCTTCTATGGCTCATATCTCAGACCTCGTGAGAGGTATCGAAAAACCATTAGGGGCTATAGCATCATGTTTTTGAGGTCTAAAATAACCTCTATTAGTTTTGGGCAATTCGACTTCATTTTCATTTGGCAAGACGATCTCAGTTGATGCCAAAACTTGTAGTGAGGGTCAGTTGAAAGCGGCTCAGCAGCGTATCTTTCAAACTGTCTAACATTGCATCAAACCATCTGCTCCATCAACTTTGGTTGGTTGGGTAAACACCAGTGACAACCCCATTCCACCCACGGAGTCACCGAAATGCTCGTGACCACGCTCAAACCAAGTGACCCCAAGGTGCACTAAGCATGATTGGGCAATGATCTTTCAGGGCTCATATATCAGACCTCATGAGAGGTATCGACAAATCTTCAAGTGCTACAGGATCATGTTTTTGAGGTCTACAATAACCTCTCTTAATTTTGGGTGATTCAACTTTTTTTGCATTTGGCAAGATGATCTCAGTCGATGCCAAAACTTGTAGTGAGGGTCAGTTGAAAGTGGCTCTGCAACGTATCTTTCAAACCGTCTAACATTGAATCAAACCGTCTGCTCCATCAGCTCTATTTGGTTGGGTAAACACCAATGATAATCCCGTTCTACCCATGAAGTCACCGGAACACTCGCGACCACGCTCAACCCAAGTGACCCCAAGGTGCACTAAGCACGATTAGGCAACAATCTTCTGAGGCTCATATCTTAGACCTCATGAGATGTATTGACAAACCATTAGGTGCTATAGGATCATGTTTCTGAGGTCTACAATAACCTCTCTCAATTTTGGGTGATTCAACTTCATTTGCATTTGGCAAGAGGATCTCAGTCGATGCCAAAACTTGCAGTGAGGGTCAATTGAAAGCGGCTCAGCAACATATCTTTCAAATCATCTGACATTGCATTGAAACGTCTACTCCATTAGCTCTAGTTGGCTAGGTAAATGACAGTGACAACCCCGTTCCACCCACAGAGTCACTGGAACACTCGTGACCACGCTCGACCCAAGTGACCCCAAGGTGCACTAAGCACGATTGGGCAGCGATCTTCCGGGGCTCATATCTCAGACCTCATGATAGGTATCAACAAACTATCAGGTGCTATGGGATTTTTTTTCCAAGGTCTACAATATCCTCTCTTAGTTTTGGGCGATTCAACTTTGTTTACATTTGGCAAGACGATCTCAGTCGATGCCAAAACTTGTAGTGAGAGTCAGTTGAAAGTGGCTCAGTAGTGTATCTTTCAAACCGTCTGACATTGCATCAAATTGTCTACTCCATCAACTCTGGTTGGCCGGGTAAACATTAGTGACAACCTCGTTCTACCCACAGAGTCATCAGAATGCTCACGACCACACTTGACCCAAGTGACTCCAAGGTTCACTAAGCACGATTGGGGAGAAATCTTTTGGGGCTCATATCTTGGACCTCGTGAGAGGTATCAACAAACTGTCAGGTGCTACAAGATCATGTTTTCGAGGTCTACAATAATCTCTCTCAGTTTTGGGTGATTCGACTTCATTTGCATTTGGCAAGATGATCTCAGTCGATGCCAAAACTTGTAGTGAGGGTCAGTTGAAAGTGGCTCAACAATGTATCTTTCAAACCATTTGATATTGCATCAAACCGCCTGCTCCATCGGCTTTGGTTGGCCGGGTAAATGCTAGTGACAACCCCGTTCTACCCACGGAGTCACGAGAATGCTCGCGACCACGCTCGACCCAAGTGACCTAATAGCACAAGTGCTACATTTCTTTGTGCATTTAGTAAACCCCAATATGATGAGTTATATACACAGTGAGTATATACATAGTATTGAAACAATGTAGTACTAAGTGGCTCAAGTGAGTATATATAATGATATGAAACATAAGAACGTAGAAAATGTATAGAAGTTAAACCTCAAACATAATAAGCTCCATGAACAGGGTATTCCAGAGTAAAGAAAAACAAATGTAACTTCAACAAGATTCATAATGATAATCATAGTCAAGATATAACTTCACCATTCAATTCCATTAAGATGAATAATAAATATGTATACAAAAGATGATGCAAATATAACATAAAAATGAACATGTTCTATATATAGAAAGTATCAAAAGTATCTCCATATACAAATATGGCACATGCCATTTCAAAATGTCTACAAATTCAATGTTTCAAGGTGTACAATGTGGCATATATGCCAACTCAAAATCTGCCAAGTGGCATCTCTAAATGACCACAAAACTAAAACTACATCCTATGTCGTAGGGGGATCATCAAAATGTAGCCTCTTTGAAGAAGTGTTAGGCTCTGATTGATCCTGCAACAAAAATTAGTTCAAACCCAAGTTAGATTGCTTACGTTATATATATATATATATATATATATATATATATATATATATATATATATATATATATATATATATATATATATATATATATATCATAATTCAAACACTAATTTAATTAAAATTATAACTAAATACAAATATCTATACCTGGCCTCTCGATCGCCTACCATGATCAGGTGTCCTAGCATAAGTCCTTGGTAGCGAAGGGACCATACCAACAATACCAACTCTGACCTATAAATATATATTTGCAATAATGAGATTAGTAGAGTGGTGCAACATAGAGTAATAAATCTACAAAATAGGACATGATTTGAACTAAACTTAAAACTTACATCTAGTGATCCCTCTTCTAGAATAGTGGGCTGGGTCAACAAAGATACGAAAGATTCTCGAGGGCCCTCCCTCACACTAGGAGTAACCTGAGAGTAAAAAGATTGTCAATTATATATAAATTTACTTCATCATAACAACCCTAGTTACAAAATACAAATAACAATATGTAAAAGTCTATGTACAATCGGACTATCACTTTGAATCAAGATGTCTGTCAACCTAGGCTCCCGAACCTGTGTCAGAACATCATCGATAGCCAAAACCTATACAATAAATTTAAGTAAAATATGTATTGTGTACACACAAGTGGCATACATATGCATGCATAATTAATCTTAAAAAATTAATTACCTTTCCTTTGTCGACACTTGATGAAGGAACCCCCTCGTGCCCCCCACTGACATCGGTTGTAGTCTGCAAGAGTACAATAAGATGACAATATATTAGTAAATGTATGAATTTTATTGCTCTAATTGATAGAGATTTAAGCATGTACACCAAATGATATAAAAAAAAACTAATGGGTACATAATTTATAATATACCATATAGGCATCAAGGCCAAATGAAATGGTCGAAGCTATGGACTCATCCACCTGTCTCAACTCCTCCTATGTCATCAACTGAACATAAATGGAAAAAACATATATACATAAGTGCATGCAATCATTAAAACTAATCTAAATAAATAAATTAAATAAGTCATGTGAAAAATTTATTTATAATGTTTACTCTTACCATATCAACAAGAGTCCATGGCTCTGCATACACCTCCTGAGCACTCTCATGAGATGTAGATGCTCCATGAGGTGTTGCAGCCTTTGCAGCTGCATCTCCTATATCCTCCTCATCAATAACATACTGATATGTATCAGCATCAGTAAGCGGTCTGAGGCACATATTCTTGCATATAATGCAAATATGGGGCTTGCATACATGTGAACTCCGACGAGATGTTGATGCGCCAGCATCATCCACACCAGGAGGCAACACTGACCTGGTCTGCATGATCAACTAATCACTCAACAAATGAATGGCCCTAATACTTTGTGAGGTAGCCTCTGCAATGATATCAAGATGTTGCACTCAAGGAGGGGGTGCAACATTAGTGGGGGGGACAAAGGTAGTGGCCTTTTTGTGCTGGGCAAATGGCCTAGTCTAAGGAGCTCCTTTGCCTACGCCCATGTTGGGTCTCATACTCCAATAATCAACATGGTGACCAAGCACAAACTTATCATACAATTTTTTTATGAAATAAAATGGGACCTCCAAATTGCTATGGGGTGGTTTATCAAAAACCATCCACCAACGATCCCAAAAGTGTGTGCGCATTGCTTCATTTGTGCACCATTTTATTGATAATTTGGGCTTTTTGGGGTCAACTTGTATTTCGGTTTTAGGATTGACAAAAAGGGTGGCTATATCTTCCTTACTTATATTAAGGGCCGTAATCCCATCATCGTCAAGCCCGTCATCAAATTGGGTGTGCATATCATCACATCAATGAAGAGCAGCATTATGTTGCTGCGTGTGTCAATATTTTCAACAATTGTATTTAGTGTGACAAGCATGGGACCTAATGTAGGTATATTTTGATATGTGTTTTGGAAACCTCACATTGTGTTCAAATTGTCTTGTATCAAATCTTCTAAAGATCAAGGGTTTTGACATAGGGGATTATTTTCGGGATCGTTATTTGGTGCGAGAGGGTTATTTTCTTCATTGTTGTCAACCATGCCTGATTAAATAAAAAACAAATCTAAATTTCAATCTGATTTCATATATTATTACAAATATAAATACAAAACCCTATTTCAACAAAAAAAATGACATTTAGCATGAAAATGAAATAAAATAATCAAAATATACAAATAATTTACTTACCGAATATGTTGGGGAGTCAACTTTGTTTTTGCCAAAATTAGATACCTGAAAATATATCGTGTATATGATATTTCAAGCCATTTTTCCAAGCAAAAATGTGAAAAGAAATGAGGAAAAGGGCTCGCGGGTTTTGAATTTATGCCACAGGTATCAGGTACCCGATTAGGCCTATGCTTTGGTGGCAGGTTTGCCCAAGTGTACTAACACCAAGGCCTACTAAAAAGTCAACAAGCATTTTTATACACTTTTGGACGAGTGAAAAGTGAATATTTTTCACATCGCCACTTTTTGGCCCCTCATGATCTTGCACATACCCTCAAATTCAAATTAAGAAGAGCAGAAGGTTTCATTAAGAAACTAAAGGAATAGCTTGAACTTTCAAGAAGTCAGAGACAAGACCTTATGGATAAGATCAAAGAGGATTCAGCCAATGATACATCAGACCAAGTAAAGAAGCTGGAGCAAGAAAAAGAACAAATTAATCTTCTGATGACTAAAGAGATTCAACATGAAAAGGATGCAAGATACAAAGTTGAAGAGACTCTAAAAGAAGAAAACATGCAGATAGGACAGATGAAGACTGAACTTGATCATTACAAGGATAAATGTTAGGAATTGGAGAAGTACAATCAGATCATTAAAGGTGAACTCACTCAAGCCAAATTACACATTGAGAAGTTACACATGAGAAGTGATAAAATTGATGAACAAAGAGAGACAAAAACCTAAAGGAGACATGATTGGAATTGGATATAATGAAG
The DNA here is from genome assembly GCA_027943335.1 of Chamaecyparis obtusa. Taxonomy (NCBI): domain Eukaryota; kingdom Viridiplantae; phylum Streptophyta; class Pinopsida; order Cupressales; family Cupressaceae; genus Chamaecyparis; species Chamaecyparis obtusa. Next base: position 187,876 of record BSBK01006234.1, on the reverse strand, counting down.
GAGAATTTTCTAAGACTCATGATGAATCACATGAAATGAAGACTAAAGTTAGATCCACTCTTGAAGAACCTAAAGTTTAGACTAGAACTTTCAGAGGTAGATGCTTTGGATGCAACAAAGTTGGACACATGAAAAGAAATTGTAGAGGTAAAGGAAATTTTAAACCCTTTACTGGTTATTGTTATAATTGTTATGCATATGGACATAAGAAAGTAGAATGTAGGAAACCTGATCAATCCAGGAATAAACAAGATTACATTAGAGAAGAGTCAGTAGCGAAGATCACATGCTACAAATGCAATAACTTTGGGCTTACTGCAAGGTATTGCAAGCTACAGGTTAATCAAGAAAGAAGACCACCTACATGTTTCAAATGCAACAACTTAGGACACATAGCAAAGTTTTGCAAGTATAATGAAATGAACAATAGAAGAGGACCACCACCTGTGGTTATAAAGAAGAATATTGGTGACAATGGTAAAAGTCTTAATGAGTATATCGATGAGTTCAAGAATTATTTCAAGAAGCCAGAAAATGAAGATGATGAGAAGATATGGAAGGTAAAATATTTCAATAAGGTATTAGTTTAGGGAGAGATAGTAGATGCTACTGTGTCTTCGCAAGATGTTAACATTGCTACATCAACCTAGAAGGTCACATGGCCTTAGGGGGAGCATTGGATGCAGATAAAAGATTATATCCAGCCCCTGATTATGTGGAATAAGCTCATGCGAGCTTAGATATGGTGTATACAGACATTACAGAGTCTATATCTATGATTTTAGCACTTGGAGATTCATATCTTATGATCATGAGATTTATGGTTGATTGGATAGTGTGCAAAGTTGAGCTGATTGTGATAAATGCACTTACTCTACCAGCAATGGATAAAAGACCTTAAAGCATATCATTTCCTTACCATTTGATAATTAGTGACCAAGGAGATCAGAGTTAAGAAGCACTACAGCCATCTAGCAACCACATTGTGAGATAGATTGAAGCAAAAGTTCCAAAATTTGGCATATTAAAGGTATTTAGACAATATACTCTTTCAAGAAGATATGGATGCACCTGTGATCTATGATGTAGTTGATAGGCCAAGATACAAATTTAAGAAGCACACTTTTAAGTCTTTTCAGGATGATCTGGAAGGAGCATTTTTGCAAACCTCATACAACGTATTACACATTAAAGATATTAGGGCTTACATTCACTACAAGTATGAGATCATAGGGGATGTAGAGATCTATAGGTTCAAAATAAGCAGAATCCATGAGAAGTTCATCTAGATAGGAGAGCAACCTGTAAATATATGTAGTCAATTGATTAATGAGATAACTAGGTTGGACAATACTAGAGCCCTCCTTGTAGCTGAGAAAAATATCAAGAAACAAGTAGAGACCCTAACTCATTCCAAATGGGATAAGAGAGTGATGACTGTGAATGACATATTTAAGAAAGATGTGAGATTGGTAGCAATGCTACTAGGATATAAGTTGTACTGTAGAAGTAGACCAAATTATGTATTAGCAGGGGTAATCATGATGGCCTACAGAATGGTTAAGGAAAACACAAAATATAACCTATACGAGATCCTAGCACAACAATTCTTGGAGAATGTGAGAATTATCAAGAAAGATAAGTCAAAAGACTTTAGGTTTGGTTCACTTCTGATCCACATGTACATCCACATTGAACACAAATTTCTTGGAATGCACCCTAGAGCATGGAAGGACAATGTACCTATTGGTATACAAATCTCAGAAAGCTACTGAAGACAAAATGAAAATTGGGTAGATGGTGAGTTGTTTGCAATGACTAAAATTCTTCAAAGGCAAATGAAGGAGAGATACAGGATACCTGAGGAGTTAGTTTAGAAATATAAAGACACAATCTGTTTCATGGTTGAAACCGACTGTGTATGCTTCAAAGAAGTTGAGTCTAGAAAGAAATGGTGCTACCCCATGGGGTATGAGGTTAGTTTTGAGATTCTTATAATGCAAGTTGAACATGTACTAGCATCAAAAATAGATAAATCTAAAGAGAGATGGGGAACCTATGAAGAGAAGTCAGCAAAAGTTAGAGAAGAACATGAAAAGGGAACAAGGAAGAGAAAATAGAGAAAATGGTTGATGACATAGCTGCAAAGGCGAGAATTTCCAAGGAACAACTAAAAGAAGTAAGGACAAAGATGACAGAAAGGTCCTCTAGCATGGAAATTGAGGCACCTCCTCCCTCTGAAATAGAAAAGGTAATAAGTGCCACCTTTGATATAATTGATTTATCAATCACTCTTGAGAAGATTACACAAGAGGTTGCACCTGTGAACACTCCTAGGAGATCATCAAGATCAAATAGACCTAGTAGTCCCAAGAAACAAAAGATAAAAGTAAAAGCAAAGAAGAAAGAGGACAAGATAACTTAGAAGAAAGAAGAAAAGGCAGAACAAAAGAAAATAGAGAATTTGTGGAAATCGGATATTAAGATATTGCAGAAGAGGATAATCAGAGATGGAAATTTGCGGACACTGAATAGATACTATGAGAGGTATGATTTAGATAATCAATCTATAATTGAAGATATAGTAATTGAGCACTTGTTAGTCTACAAGAAGAATTTTCTAGAAATAGAAGATAGTATTCCTAAGGACTTGTATAGCAAGTTGGTGATAAGAAAAAAATTAGCACATTCAGAGGATGAGACTATAAGAAATAAAGAAATTGAAGACATGTTGCATGTAGTCTCCATACAGGAAAGGGAAAGAATCATCAAGGAACTCAAACCTCTATTGAGAACCAAGGCCAGACTTGTGAAGATCATGGCAATAAAGTATGATGAGGTAATAGAAGAAACACAGAAGGCATTGGACCAAATTCTTATGAGCGGCATGCCTGAGAAGTCTTCACCTCCCAAATCCACCAAGCCTACATCCTTGGGTATGGGAGAAAGCTCTAAAACTATTGAAGATAGTATAAAAGCAAGCGAAGTTGACATGCAACTAGACTTCTTTGTTTCTAGTGTGTTTGTGGCACTTGACACCTCACTTGATGTAAATGATCCATTTCAAGGAAATCTAGATAGTGCGATGACATTAGAAGAGGAAGGACAGAAAGAGGAAGAATAATTAGAAGAAAAATAGGAAGGAAAAGAACAAGAGAAGGAAAAATGGCAAGAGGAAGAACAAGAAGAAGAGATAGGATTAGAAAAAGAAAAAGCAGTAAGAGTTGAGATCAAGCAAGAACCGGATACCTCCTCCACCCTATTGTTGGCAAGTATGGCCAAACCGGTGAGCACTAATGTAGATAGTATGGATGAGGATGAACTCATGAGGTTATCCTTCATGGCATTTGTTAAGGAAAATGAAAGGTTAGAAAAAAAGGGGGATAAGAAGGTCAAGGTGATTGCTAGGGCAGTAGAGACTGTGAATAAAATACTCCCTACACCTCTCGCATTTCAAGGAAAGGATGATGCAGAGAACTTGAACATGGCACTAGACAACTTTGACAACCATTTTGAGTCACTATTGAAGATCATAGAGGATAAAGCTGAGAAAAGATACCTTGAAAAGAAGATGAAGGAAGTCTGTCAATCTATCTCATGGGACTTAGGCATTTTGAAAGCAACTATAATCAAAGCCAAAATTTGTGTGACACAAGGAAGAAAGGTATCTAGATATTGCATAAATCCTACCAGACATGTTAAGAATGTTGATGACATTATAGCCAGGACATGGCTACATTGGATAGCATAATGAACAGTTGTGAAACCTCTTCACAAACTGTGTTGGAAATGGATAAAATGACATCAAAAATTTTGGACAAAGTAAATGTCTTAGATAGAGAGGAAGGGAGAGTAGTGGAAATATTTGGTTTGCTAAAGAGCTTAATCACTCCAAGCTATCAATTCTTGAAGCTCATCCCATAGAGATGGAGAAGATTGAGGCATCAATGACAAACTTTGTACCCACTGAGCTGAAGGCAGTAGAGACTACATCTTATACACTGAATGGACTGATCCATGTCAGTTAGCTACTGATCAAGTCATGGAATGATGAAGTGAAGATCTTGGAAGACTCCTTCCAAGACATTCTGAATCTGGTGAGTAAGCACTAAGTCATACGTGCTTAAAATTTTGAAGTTTTGTAAGTACCTTTGCCATTGATGTCAAAGGGGGAGAAGAAGAGAAGAGAAAAATGAGAAGAAGAGAATAATTAAATAAATAAAAAAGAGAGAAAAAAATTGTAAAAAAAAAAGAGAAAGAATATGTATATAGAGAACTAGAAGGAAGATAGTGTTTTAACAATTAGTCATTTTTCGCTAAGTGTTGCCATCAATGCAAAAGGGAGAGATTGTTGGCAAGTGATGTTTTGAGAGAACTATGGATCACTTGAGGGTTGTCATATATGGAAACACATATGATAGACTGATCGCATGAGTGAGTATAAGTGTTGGAGACACAGTCATGAAAATGACTAAGTATAGAATTAGAGTTATAGTATAGTACAATATTATTTTGGTCAGTGAAGAAAGTATATGTTATATTATAGCTTGTGAACTTAAAGGAAGACATTTTGGGGTATGTATAAGCTTTAGTTAAAGTCGCATGTGTTTTTATTTTGATGTAGGGGCAGGGAAGGTGAAGGCAGAATCAAGGGGAATTGACTCTACTTAAACCCAAAAAAAAGCCCTGCTCAAAGTTACACACAGAAGCAATATAGAAATCACATACAATAGTATAAACATAATGGATGTAAGGCAAGGCAACTGGAAACCACACTAGTACAAATATAAGAAAATCACCAACATGCCCGGCTGTGAGGCCTTCTAGGTTTCAGCCTTATACAAAGAATCATGAAAACAGTATCACAACTCGCATCATATCTCTTTTACAATCTTTTTATTTTATGCTATGCTAGTCTACTACTACTTCCACTACCTCCTACATCAACCCAAGCTCCAAATATATAGCCAGAAAAGCCACAAGTCAGCCAGTCAGGCATTTAATTACATTATAGGTCCACTTAGGGAGAGAAACCAAAAACTAAGAAAGAAGTAACACAACACGCTATGAAGTTACATTTAGGGCCACATGTGATCCAAGAACATATCTTGAACTTCACAGGATCCAATTTCCTCATAAGGAACTGCGCAAGGCTAAACACTCCACGTTTCATGTGAAACTAATGGAAAATTGATACTTGAGGAAAATGGTGATAACTTCCATATCCAAATGAATTAGGATGTGCACTATTAGGAGAATGCTCAAGATAAGGTCTTCAACACCGCATTGACTTTGCAAGGCAAGAAACCAACATCAGCAACAGCTACAAAACAAACATCAAACAAGTACAAGAAAATAGGAAATATTTTTGGAGATGCAAGATTGCTCAAGACCCAAGATGCTCCTGCATCAGACACCTGGGGTTAATAAAGAAATGATGTCCACATCACGAACTGCTCATATTTTGACCTGAATCATAAAGATCCAACTCAGCTTGTGTAATCCATGAACTATCTTCAACATTTTTTTCTTTCCACTGAACTAGGTATTCCATGTAGTCTTTTCCTCTTGTACTTTTTCTTACTCTATTGTTCAAAATTTCTACAATGTTGTCTTTATTCTTCTTAGGATAATCTAGATCATCTTCTATCTCATTGGTTGATTCAAAGTACTCAAAGATATCAGCAATGTTGAATATAGGTGATATGTCCATGTCCTCTGGTAATTCCACTTCATAAGCATTTCCACTGTCAAACTTCTTTAGAATCTTACAAGGTCCAATTTTTTCATTTTCATCTTGTTGTAGGTACCAAATGGAAATCTATTCTTGTTCAAATGAATCATAACCTCGTCTCCAACTTTAAAATATTTATGTCTCCTTCTCTTATCTTCTCTTTGTTTATATTTCAGATTATTGTCCTCCAAATTCTTTTTGACTTCATCATGTAAAGTTCTCATATATATTGCAAAATCCTCAACACACAACAGTGAGAGAGAGAATGCAGGAAAATTTCATATATTATCTTCAAATTGATTCATACATGTCGGGCTATAAGGCCTTCCCGATTTTGGCCAGATATTACAATCAAGTACATAAGTCCTCAGAACATGCGAGGATCTACCAACAATCTATAAACTTCTATCTCCACTTACTCCCCAACTACTACTCTAAAACTACCCCCTAAAGCTCTACCCAACAACTACATTTATACAAGAAGATGCCGAGCCAAGTCAGCCTTTAGATCCACAATCAACGGAAGGGATTACCAGATCTAGGTCCACACACTTCCCAATAATGGATACCAGCATTAAATTTGTGACCTATAATAAATGCTAAATTCAGCCTCAACAAGAACTCAAAAGAAACCCGTTGGTAAGCCAAGCCAACTGAGCGCCAGACAAGCATCACCGAGCGCCAAAGAGATAATCGACCAACACCTGTGAACAAAGAAAATTGAGCAACACCGAACCAACTTGGTCAAAGCAGAAACCGAGCAACATAAACAAACTCAAATATATTTTTGGTGACATGGGATTGCCAAGGACCTGAGATGATCTTGCATTAGACACCTGGGGTTGTTTGAAAATGATTCTCTAAATCATTCAGTAGGTATGGTCCGAGCTGCATCCAACTCAAACTGTGAAATCCATGAATGGTCTTCAATCAGTGTATTCTTCCACTTTACCAGATATTCCATATATTGTCTTCCTCTTGTACTTCTGCCAATTCTTGGCTCCAAAATCTTTTCAACTTCTTCTGTCTGCTTCTTAGGATAATCATTCTACACTGTCATTTCTTCATCCGACTCATGGTACTCATACAAATGAGCAATGTTGAAAATAGGTGATATAGCCATATCATCAGGTAACTCAATCTCATATGCGTATCCCATGTCAAATTTCCTCAAAATCTTGCAAGGACCAAACTTCTTCATTTTCAGCTTCCCATATGTTCCAACAGGAAATCTGCCTTTCTTCAAATGAACCATCACTTCATCACCAACATCAAAAGTCTCATGTCTCCTAGATTTATTAGCTCTGTCTTCGTATTTCTGATTACTCTTTTCCAGCTTGTTTTTCACATCTCCATGCAATGTCTTCATGTACTCAGCAAATTTTACTCCTTCAGCACTTCTCTTTCTCTCATCATCAATGTCTCCCAAATCAGATATACCTCTCGGTTGTATGCCATTTACAATCTCAAAAGGTGTTTTTCTAGTACTCCTATTCACTGAATTAGTGTATGCAAAATCTACTTGTGCAAACACAGAATCCCAATTACTTGGTGTGTCTCCAACTAAACATCTCAAAAGATTTCCCAAACTTCTATTCACAACTTATGTCTATCCATCAGTTTGTGGGTGAAATGTAGAACTATATTTCAACTTGGTACCAAACTTTCTCCAAAGAGTCTTCCAAAAGTATCCAACAAATTTATTGTCTTGGTCAAAGATAATAGTCCTCGGTACTCCATGCAATCTGACAATTTCCTTAAAGAAAAGATCTGCTACATGTACTGCATCTAATGTCTTTCTACAAGGTATAAAATGTGCCATCTTAGAAAATCTATCCACAACAACAAATATAGAATCATTACCTCTTATTGTCTTCGATAAGCCAAGAACAAAATCCATACTGATGTCAATCCAAGGTTTCTCAGGTACAACAATCGGTGTATACAATCTAGTATTCTGACTTACTCCTTTTGCAACTTGACAAATTCCACAACTTTTCACAAATTTCTGAACATCTTTATACAGTTGTGGCCAAAAGTATTTCTCCTTAAGAAAATTCAATGTCTTATCAACACCAAAATGTCCAGCCAAACCACTACTATGTTTCTCCTTTATCAAATTGGTTCTCATTTGTCCTCTCGGTATACACAACTGAATACCTTTAAACAACATACCTTCTTGAATGAAATATTCTTACCATTTTGCACTCAGTTGATCTTGAATGGGTGCTATGCACTTTCTCCATGGCTCAGAAAAATCAGGATCAATCTCATACAAATATCTCATCTCATCAAAACCAAGAACTTCAATTTTCATCTCGGTCATCAAAGATCTTCTTCTACTCAATGCATCAGCAACTCGGTTAGTGGCTCCACTCTTATGCTTTATCACAAATGTATAACTCTACAAATACTTAACCCATTTCATATGTCTTTGATTCAACTTATTCTGACTACCCAAGTATTGTAAAGCCTTATCATTAGTATATAACACAAATTCACTTAGCATTAAATAATGTCTCCATTTCTTCAGTGCTTGAACAATAGCATAGAATTATTGATCATACACAAAATATTTTCTTCTTGCATCATTTAACTTTTCACTAAAGAAAGCAACAGGTTTACCTTCTTGACTCAACATAGCTCCAATTGCACTTCCATTTTCATCACATTCCACTTGAAATACCTTATTGAAATCAGGCAATTCAGCAACCTTCCGCTTCAAAGTCTCAAAACTTTTATCAGCTCCATGTGTCCACTTGAATTCTCTTTTGTCTCCTCTCATTGCAGACATAGCATTACAAATTGAACTGAAATTCCTTATGAACTTTCGGTAAAAACTTGCCAAACCATGAAATGATCTTACCTCACTAGCATTCATAGGTGTAGGCCAATTCAAAATAGCTTCAACCTTTTCAGGATCCATCTTCAATCCATCAGCTGAAATTACAAATCCCAAATACACAATCTCTTCTTTCATGAATGAACACTTCTTCAGATTTATCAACAACTTTTCTTCTTTTAATCTTTGCAAAACTTGTCTAACATGAAACAAATATTTTTCTCTGGTCTTACTAAATATCAGAATGTCATCAAGATATACAATCACAAACTTACCCAAAACTTTCTTCAAAACTTCATTCATCAACCTCATAAAAGTAATCGGTGCATTAGTTAAACCAAAAGGCATAACCAACCACTCATACAAACCTTCTTTTGTCTTGAAATAAATCTTCCATTCATCACCTTCTTTGATTCTGATCTGATGATACCCATTTTTCAAATCAATTTTGGTAAAATACTTTGCTCCAGTCAGACTATCCATTATATCATCCATTCTCGGTATAGGAAACCTATACTTCACTGTTATCTTATTGATTGCTATGGAATCAGTACACATTTTCCATTCTCCATTCTTCTTAGGTGCCAATACAAGAAGTACTGTACAAGGACTCAAACTTTCTCTAATCAAATCTTTCTCCAACAACTCTTAAATCTATCGATTCAATTCCTGATTCTCGATAGGTGTCAACCGATGAGGTGCCTTATTCGGTAAACTAGCTCTAGGGATAAGATCCATGCAATGATCAATGCTTCTCTTCGGTGGAAAACCATCAAGTACATTATTAGAAATGATTTCACTGTACTCGGTGAGTAACTTATCAATCTCCTCAGGAACACTATCCTTTGTTTTCTTACTCAATTTGTTAGGAATCACAGTAAAACATATATCATTCTTCTTCAAATCTTTAACAAACTTTCTTCCTTCCATCAAGAAAAATTTCACAGATGTGCAAACATTACTAACAGGTTCTTCAATCAAACGTAACAAGATTTGTCTTCTCCCATCAGCCCAAATAGTATATTTATGCAATCTCCCATCATATATAGCATGTCTATCATATTGCCAAGGTCTACCCAAAAAAATATGACAACAATCCATAGGCATGATATCGCATAACACCTTATCATAGTATTTTCCAACTTTCAAATTCACATAACATTGTTCACTTAGCAAGAGTGTATGCTCATCCTTGATCCACGAAATCTGATAGGGCTTCGGATGTTCCAACCTTTTCAACTATAACTTTGTGACTATTTCCTCATATGCCAGATTCTCTGAGATACCACTGTCAATGATTACCTTCCAAACTTTGTTAGAAACTCTACATCTGGTCTTGAACAAACTTTTCCTTACCGGATCTTCCATTTAACCTTCATTCCAAAGTGCTCTCCTTACCATCAAGTTATTTTCTTTCTCAGGTTCATTTGGTGACTCTTCTTGCACCAAAGCATTCCTACTGCTACTAGCCTTCTTACTAGCATGCGTACATTCAAAAGATCTATGTTCTTCTTCTCCACAATTGTAACAAATTCCTCGGAAACCACCTCTGTTATAGCCACCTCAGTAGTTACTGCCTCTACCTCTAGATGAACTTTCACCTTTCCACTCGGTCTTGCCTTTATCCAGATTTGTCTTTTTAGGTTCAAATCTACTATTTTCACCATGAGATCTACCTCTTCCTCTAGGGAATCTACCACCTCTACCTCTTTGTCTTTGCTCATGTCTCTTATTCAATTTCTGCTCAACTTTCAATGCAAATTGATAAGCCTCTTCAATGTTCTCTAATTTGACCAAACCGATTTCTTTTTGGATGGAAACTCTCAAACCATTCAAGTATCTAGCAATTCTTTCCGCATCATCTTCATCATGTCCAGATCCGATATCTAATCTATAGAATTCCTTTGTATATTATTTTACCAAGCTATCTTTCTGCCTCAAACTCTGCATTCGCCTAACTAGGTTATCTGATAATCACAAGGTAAGAACTTTCCTTTCAACTTATTCACCATTTTACCCCATACCTTGATTTTGTCTTTGCCTTTCCTCTTTCTGTCTAGCTGCAGATGTTCCCACCATAAGGATGCATGACTTTTCAACTTTGTGCTTGCAATTTTCACTTTCTTTTCCTCAGGTACATTTTCATACTCAAAGTACTTTTCCATCTCTTTGATCCAATCCACCAATTCATCAAAATCCAATTTTCCACCATACTCAGGAGGATTAAAGTGTGGTGTAGACTTCAGACTTATCAAATCCTTCAAGAATCTTTCCTCACCCTAATCCATCACAGGTGCGAGTTCTACATCACCTTGCTCTACCTCAATTTCATCATCACTAACATCTTCAAGATGTCTGCCTCTTCTCTGGGCTATTTCAATAGCTTCAAGTCTAGTAGCAAGTTGTCTCAATATGTCTGCCAATGCTGGATCCACATCTCACCTCCCACGAACCATCTTGAAAACCCTCTACAATTGCAGGTCAGATTGCAATCTACTACCCCACAAAAATTCAACTAGGGCTTCACAAGAAGGAACCTTCAAACCTAGATTCACAAACCTAGATCCAGATCTCACCTCGCTCTGATACCACCTGACACAAGAGAGGATAGGAGGGGCTAGAAATGGCACACCCTAACAAGATCCACCTTTCTCAACAACACGCAGAAGAAACAACACACAGCAGTGAGAGAGAGAATGCAGGAAACTTTCATATATTATCTTCAAATTGATTCATACATGCTGGGCTGTAAGGCCTTCCTAGTTTCAGCTAGATATTACAATCAAGTACAAAAGTCCTCAAAACATTCGAAGATCTACCAACAATCTCTAAACTTCTATCTCCACTTACTCCCCAACTACTACTCTAAAACTGCCCCCTTAAGCTCTACCCAACAACTACATTTATACAAGAAGCTACCGAGCCAAGTTGGCCTTCAGATCCATAATCAATGGAAGGGATGACTAGATCTAGGTACACACGCTTCCCAATAATGGATACCAGCATTAAATTTGTGACCCATAATAAATGCACAAGTCAGTCTCAACAAGAACTCAAAAGAAACCTGTCGGTAAGACAAGCCAACTGAGCACCATACAAGCATCACCGAGGGCCAGGGAAATTCACTGAGTGCCAAAGAGATAACCGACCAAACCAAAAAACAAAGGAAACCAAGCAACACCAAACCAACTCAGTCAAAGCAAGAACCGATCAACACAAACAAACTCAAATATGTTTTTGGTGACACAGGATTGCCAAGGACCCAAGATGCTCCTGCATCACTTCTTCTAGTCTCAATAGGCAAATCCCTTAACTTTGTGGTTCCCTTAGGATGAAATCTAGTAAAAATCTCAAATGGTGTCCTCTTATTACTTCTATTCACAGAATTGTTTTATGCAAACTCTGCTTGTGCCAGAACTAAATCCCAACTAGCAAGCTTATCTCCAACTAAACATCTCAACAAGTTTCCCAAACTTTTGTTCACAACTTCAGTCTGTCCATCTATCTGAGGGTGAAATGTAGAACTAAACTTCAGCTCAGTATTCATCTTCTTCCAAAGTGTTCTCCAAATTTAACTAGTAAACTTAGTATCTCTATCTGAAACAATAGATTTAGGCAAACCATGCAATCTTACTACTTCCTTGAAAAATAATTCAGCTACATGTAATGCATCAGATGTCTTCTTACAAGGTATAAAATGAGCCATCTTTGAAAATTTTTCAACCACTACCAAAATAGAATCATTACCTCTCTAAGTTTTAGGCAATCCAAGAACAAAGTCCATACTCACATCTTCCCAAGGTCTATCAGGTACAAGAAAAGGTGTATACAATCCCAAATTTTGACTAGTTCCTTTTGCTACTTGACAAATTCTGCAACCTCTAACCATTCTATGTACATCTTTGTAAATTTGTGGCCAAAAGTATCTTTCCGAAATCAATTTCACAATCTTATCAATTCCAAAATGTCTAGCAAGTCCACCACTATGTTTCTCCTTTATTATACTCTCTCTCTTAGATCCTCTAGGTATGCACAATTGAATTCCTTTAAACAACATGTCTTCTTCAATGAAATAATTAGTCCACTTATCACTCACTATTTTTTCTTTACAAGTTTTCCAAGGCTCTGCAAAATCAAGGTCACTTTCATACAAACACTTCAAATCATCAAAACCAAATACCTCAACTTTCATCTCTATCAGCAAACTTCTTCTCCGGCTCAAGGCATCAACGACCTTATTCAATTTTCAACTCTTATGTTTCAATGAAAAGGAAAAATTTTGCAAGAACTCTACCCACTTCATATGTCTCTGATTCAATTTATTTTGACTTCTCAAATACTGCAAAGCTTTATGGTTAGTATACAACAAAAAATCTTTAGGCATCAAATAATGTCTCCATTTCTTCAAAGCTTGAACAATAGCATAGAATTCTTGATCATAAACTGAATATTTTCTCTTAGCATCATTCAATTTCTCACTAAAGAAAGATATAGGTCTTCCTTCTTGACTCAAAACAGCTCCAATTGCACTTCCACTAGCATCACATTCAACTTGAAAAACTTGACTAAAATCAAGCAAAGAAAGTGTAGGTAATTCTGCAATTCTTTGTTTCAAAGTTTCAAAACTCTTTTGTGCTCCATGTGTCCACTTGAAATCCCTTTTATCTCCTCTCATGGTTTCAGTCATAGCATTACAAATAGAACTGAAATTTTTGATAAATTTCCTATAAAAACTTGCCAATTCATGAAATGATCTTACCTCTCCAACATTATCTGGTGTAGGCCAATCAAGTATAGCTCTTACTTTCTTAGGATCCATCTTCAATCCATCAGCTGAAATTACAAAACCAAGGTACACAATCTCTTCTTTCATAAATGAACATTTCTTCAAGTTAATCAACAACCTTTCTTCTTTCAATCTACTTGTCTAATATGTTCAAGATGTTCTTCCTTACTCTTCCTGGAAAAAAAATGTCATCAAGATACACAATCACAAACTTACCCAAGAATCTTTTCAAAACTTCATTCATCAGCCTCATGAAAGTACTAGGTGCATTAGTCAGACCAAAAGGCATAACCAATCATTCATACAAACCTTCATTAGTCTTAAAAGCGGTTTCCACTCATCCCCTTCTCTAATCCTAATCTGATAATATCCACTTTTTAAATCAATCTTTGTGAAATACTTTGCTCCACTCAAACTATCCATTATGTCATCCATCCTAGGCAAAAGGAATCTGTACTTTACTATTATTTTGTTTATAGCCCTAGAATCAGTGCACATTCTCCATTCCCCATTCTTTTTTAGTCTTAACACAATAGGTACTGCACAAGGACTCAAACTTTCCCTAATCAAACCTCTCTCAAACAATTCTTGCACTTGTTTATTCAAGTCTGTCTTTTCATTAAGTGTTAACCTATGTGGTGCTTTGTTAGGCAAACTAGCTCCAGGTATCAAATGCATATAGTGACTTATACTTCTCATAGGTGGTAAACCATCAGGTACATTATTAGAAATGATGTCATGAAATTCAGTCAACAAAGGTTCAATCTCAGGTGCATGTTCTAACTCATCTTGTTTCTCATTTTTTCTTGCAATCAAAGCATAACAAACATTTTTTTCTTTCAATTCTCTTACAAACTTTTTACCCTCAACCAAACATACTTTGACTGTAGTACAGTGACTTTCCTCAAACTTTTCTACTCAAGGCAACAATATTTGTTTCTTCCCATCCATCCAAATAGTATATTGATTCAATCTACCATCATGCAAAGCTTTCCTATCATACTCCCAAGGTCTACCCAAAATAATATGACAACAATCCATAGGCATAATATCACACAAGACTTCATCATGATAATTCTCAATTTTGAATTTAACAAGGCATTGTTCACTTACAAGTATTTTATGCTCCTTCTGGATCCAAGCAATATGGTAAGGCTTAGGATGTCTCAATCTCTGCAACTGCAATTTGTTAACCAGCTCTTTGGATGCCAAATTATCAGAACTTCCACTATCAATGATTACCTTGCAACATTTATCAGCGATCTTACATCTGGTTTTGAACAAACTTTTCCTCGGAATAGGTTCCTCATCAGATTCTTCATTCCACAAGATCCTTCTTAACTCACCATGTTCAGGTTCATTAGACAATTCGTCAACTTCTTCACAAGCCAAATTATTTATGCTATTAACTCTAGTCTTCTTTCCAGAGTTAGTACATTCAAAGGTCCTATGTCCTTCTTCACCACATTTGTAACAAGTACCTCTAAACCAAGACTTCTCTTCTCTTTTCCCACTATTGTTATTCTTAGAGTAACCAGTATAGCTACCTCTAGAGTAGTTACCTATTCTACCAGCAAGTTCATCTTTCTATCCTTTATCTTGTACTACATTGTTAGATATGCTACTTTCTCCATAAGATCTACCTCTACTTCTCTGAAATATGTCACCTCTTCCTCTTTGTCTTTGTTTGTCTCTTTGTTAATCACTCTTCTATCTTCAAAGAAAATTGGTATGCTTCTTCCACACTATCTATTTTAACATAACTGATCTCATCTTGAATCCATGTCCTTAGGCCATTCATATATCTAGCCACCTTCTCAACTTCATCGTCCATATGTCTAGATCTGATATTTAATTTATAAAATTCCTCAGTATATTCTTTCACACTCATGTCCCTTTGTCTCAGATTTTGCATCTTTCTCATCAAACTAACTTGGTAATCGGCTGGAAGGAACTTCTTGCTCATCTTACCAAGCATCTTCATCCATGTCTTGATCTTTTCTTTTCCTCTCTTATGTCTCTCAATTTGCAAATGATCCCACCAAAGAGATGCATGACCTTTCAACTTTGTGACTGCTATCTTAACTTTATTATTATCAAGAGTACCCTCATACTCAAAGTACTTATCCATCTCAAAGATCCAATCCAAAAGTGTATCAATCTCAAGTCTTCCATCATAACAAGCAACTTCAACTGCAGGTCTAGAGTTATCCTTAGACAAAACTCTCAAGAGTCTTTCCTCATCCTGTTCAACTTCAGGTTCAGGATTAGGTGTTGCTTCTTCTTCATCACTAACATCTTCAAGATGTGCGCATCTTCTCTAGGTTGTCTCTATAGCTTCAAGCCTAGTTGCAATCTGCCTCAACATATCCATGATAGCATTATCATTTCCTCTACCTTGAACCATCTTGATAATCAGGTTCCAGCAAGATCGTAACCTTCAACAAGTTATAGGTTAGATCTCATATCTGCCACCCTACAACCAATCCAATAAGGTTCTACACAATCCAATCCACAAGAAAGAACTCGCTCTGATACCACTTGATGCAGGGGCAGGGAAGGTGAAGGCAGAATCAAGGGGAATTGACTCTACTTAAACCCAAAAACAAGCCCTACTCAGAGTTACACACGGAAGTAATATAGAAATCACATACAACAGTATAAACACAATGGATATAAGGCAAGGCAACTGGAAACCACACTAGTACAAATATCAAAAAATCACCAACATGCCTAGTTGTGAGGCCTTTTGGGTTTCGGCATTATACAAATAATCATGAAAATATTATCACAACTCATATCATATCTCTTTTACAATCTTCGTATTTTATGTTGTGCTAGTCTACTACTACTTCCACTGCCTCCTACATCAACCCAAGATCCAAATATATAGCCAGCAAAGCCACAAGTCAGTCAGTCAGACATTTAATTACATTATAGGTCCACTTAGGGAGAGAAACCAAAAACTAAGAAAGAAGTAACACAACACGCTGCGAAGTTACATTTAGGGCCATACGTGATCCAAGAACATATCCTGAACTTCGCAAGATCCAATTTCCTCATAAGGAACCACACAAGGCTAAACACTCCGTGTTTCATGTGAAACTAGCGGAAAATCAATACCCGAGGAAAATGGCGATAACTTCCAGATCCAAATGAATTAGGATGTGTGCTCTTAGGAGAATGTCAAGATAAGGTCTTCAACACCGCATTAACTTCGCAAGGCAAGAAACCAACATCAACAACGGCTACAAAACAAACATCAGACATGAACAGGAAAATAGGGAATATTTTTGGTGATGCAAGATTGCTCAAGACACAAGATGCTCCTACATCAGATGTTGATATCAATAAGTTATAGTGTTATGAAGGCATGCGAAGACAGAGGAACAGTGAAACAGGGCATAAGAACATTCGCGATGATTGAGGGAAGGCTAGATAGAATGGTAATGTGCTAAGTCAAATGAAGGTTGTATATTGCCGACACTTTGGTAATACAAGATCACCGACTCTACATTTATCATTTGTATAAGTAACGGTTATGTTTTATATTGTATTTGAGAGCTGACTGGATAGCAAAATTGATATAAGTATAGAATGTTTTATAGAAGCAATAAGTGTAATATAGGTGATAATGTGATGGATGCAAATTTGGGATATTAGAGGTAACTGATAGTAGATATGAGATCAGTAATTGACAGAGGATATTGTGAATCATAACCGGAACTATCAAAGCATAGCAGATGCCTGTATTGTTCACTATTGAAGAATACTTTTGTAACAAAATTTTGATTGTAAGAGTTGTAAGCTCACCACACCTTTAACATGGTTTTTTGTATACCCCTAACAGGGTTTATATTCCTCTAACAAAGAAATTTACTATGTAATACTCAGCTCCTAATAGGGCTAGATCTCCTAACAGGGATTCTATATTTTAGTGCATAGTTGTGGGTACCATCCCCACTGGGGTTTTCCCTTGGCCAGGGTTTCCTCGAAAACAAATAATGGTGTTATGAGTTATGTTTTATGTGTTTATGTTTTTTTCATTTCAGCATTCATATGGTTTATTTGCAATTGGTTTAAGTTTAATTTAAAGTGTTGTAATACAGATACACCCCCCCTCTCAATATTACTTAATCCTAACAAAATCTCACATTTTTTTTTCTTTTTGACTTTGTTCTATGTATATTCCTTACTAGCCATTAAGCACTAGGAATTTAAAAATACCTTGACCAAACTATCAAATTATTAGGGTTGCCTTTTCCTAGGTCAACCCAGTAGAATGATCAGCTTTATGACCTCACTAAGTGTTGGCAAACAACAAACAAACATATAAATATCCTAGGATTCAAAATATAATGAAACTAGATTCTTTTTAGTGCTCCCGCAATGAATGCTCCTTCTATACACTTAGGAATTAAATGATTATTGATGATGATAGGATTTGAAATAATGTCTAAATGGATATCTTTAAATACTACCACCTAGCAATAATCATACAAAACCCTATGAAATCTTGTAACCAGCTTATGGCAAGAATGAATGGGCAAAGAATAACCCAATTTTAATTTTGAGTTTTTCAAAATTTGGGCTCGCTTATGAGGGGTGCAAGAATGAGTAGGAATGAAAGAGAACAAATTTTAAATCTAACTTTTTGAAATTTAGAGGTCAATTATGTGTGGTGCAAGTTTCACCCTACACCATATAGAATTGACCCAATATGACGAAATGCTAATATTTATGCTTGGACATGGTAGGTGTTATAAACGTCGAATGTGTAGGAATGTGTGTAAAAATAGATAAACTTTAAATGTATAGAAATAAGTGCAAGTGGATGTGTGAAAGATCAAGGAATGAGCCCAATGTCACACAAGATTGTATCATTTGTTATGATATAATTGCATTAAAACATTTTCTCAAATATGTTGAAAACTAAATAGGAATCGATATGGGTTGCAAATTTCATCATTACAACAATGGTTGCAATGTAGCTACAACCCCTACCTTGTAATGCTACATAGTGCATGAAAATAATTTTGGTCAAGCAAAATAGTTTTACGATGGAACTTAGACAAAAGCCACGTCTACTGGGTGGAGTGAGGGAAAATTCAGGTGGACATCACATTGGTTTGATACAAAGTGTTGCATCCAACCACTTTAAAAATGGGTGAATAAAAATGGGTACATATGTCACACGTTTTAGAATATTTAAAACAAATGATTGACTAAAAAAGCCTATAAAATAACCATGAACAATTCTTTTCAAATTTCACATAAAACAAGAAGGGAAGATAAAAACACAATTAATACTTATCCTTCTACGCAACTATTGTTGGTTCAATTGCACAAGAAATAAACTTGGAGATATTGGTATGGCTAATTTTTTTAAAATAGAAGACAGAGGTACTTAGAGACACCATCTTTTCAATATAATTTAATAATTTTGAAAAAATATCATTACATAGAACTTTAAAAACTCAAATAGTAAATAAGGCATACAACAATAATCAATGGCAAAGACAATTCTCTTTAGGTCATTACAATGACAAGAAATCAATTATACAACTATTTACATCCCTCTCAAAAAGTCTTACACTATTAGTAGATCCAATCACTATAACTCTGTATGGATTTTTGTATCATTGAAATTTATAATCTAAGCTTATTTTATTTATGTGCCTTCCTTGTATGTCTTTTAATGTGTTTTGCCTTAAATTTTTTGGTAAGAGATGCCAATTTATGGTTGGGCGACTTCGAAGATGACAGTCAAAGACCCACGCACATCAAAAAGTTACCGGAAATTTTCTTAATATTGGAGATGTGCCATGTCTCAGGGGGTGGGAGATGGGTCTCCAAGTAACCATGCTAAATCTGAGTTGCCAATATGAGTACAAGAACTTGGTACATGGTAGATTTGTTAAGTCTCGGGTTTCTTAGGACCAAATTCATGGTTGGAGTTGGGGTAATGGGATGCCCGGGCTTTCTCATCTCTAGTTTGTGGATGATACGAATCATATGGGGATTGTCAGACTGCATGAAGTTGAGACCTTCAGGAGGATGTTGGATATTTATTTGGTTTCTTCAGGTCACAAAGTCAATGAGCATAAATCCTCAAATCTATTTTTTTAATACTTCAAAGCCTATCTAGAGGATGATTGCTAATATCCTGTGATTTCAAATTGGGTCTATCCGCCTACTTTATCTGGGCATTCCTATTGTTGTTGGTAAACAACCTAGGCTTTTTTGGTAGGACTTGTTAGATAAGTTGTGTCGAAAGGTTATTAATTGGACTCATCGGTGGCTTTCTACTGCTACTCAAGTGACCCTTCTTCAATCAAAGATTCAGGCCCTTCCTATTTACAAAAGCTTGGTCCAATCTACTCCTATGTATTTTTTTAAGGAATTTGAAACCCTCTCACATCAATTCCTCTAGAGTGGTAATTTGTAAAATTCCAAATGGAGCCTAATTAACTGGGAACTTATTTGTCAACCTAAAAAAGAGGGGGGTCTTGGCCTTTCGTTCTACTATTTTGAGTGGTCAGGTTCTCGCAGCTAAGTTGTATTGGCATTGGTGTACTAGCCAGAATCAACTTTGGGCTTGTATTCCCACACATAAGTATTTACCAGGATTTGTCTATTCTAATGTCTCTCAATATCCTTTGGAGTGCAAGGGCTCAATGGTTTGGAACACTCTGGAGACTAGCGCTCAATTAGTTAAAAGGGGTCTTTTTTGATTTGCAACAGGAGCTCTAAGGTTCTAATTTGGATGGATTGTTAGGATGGTAGTCCCCCTCTTCTTTCCATGTATCCACATTTCCAGGCCCTCTCTGATTGTTTTATAGCAGCTGGGTGGGATAAGGTTATGCACCATAAGATTGTTCAGAATTTTGGTCTGGTTGTTGGTTACAGATAGAAGAATTCTTCTAATTGACGATTGGGTGGTTTAGAGAGGGATCGAAATGAGTTGACTTAGATTCTGGCTTCTAGAGTGTGCAACTCCTTGGGGGCACCAGATGTCTTGGTCTGGGGTAGTGAGTTGTCTGGAAGATACTCTATTTCTACGGAGTATTTGGAGTTGAATAGACAGTTGTTTGGAGGTATTGAGGCGCCTTGGTGGAAGCGGGTTTGGAATAAATTTTCTTGGCCCAAATGCATTTTTTTCTTGTGGCTTGTGGTTCACAACTGGTGTCTTACCTAGAATAATCTCTGCAAAAGGGACTTTCAGGGCCCCTCAATGTGTTTTTTGTGTTACAATTGTGAGGAGTTGGTTTGATGCAGAGGTACTAGGTGGTCTTGTAATCAATCATAACAAGAGGGACTTCACAAGTGTTTTCACAACACCAAACTAGTTTCTCATGAGGATCATTCTCCTTGATCCAATCAACTTCAAACCTTATCAGAGTGCACACAATTCTTTGTGCCACCATAAGCTCTACATCTTATTAAAAATCACCAATGTCCCTCAAATACATCAGTATCTTCAACCAAGCAACTATCTCTTACTATGTTTTCACTAGCCCAATCACCAAAAAATTGCCTCCTTGTTGTCTCTAGAAGACCCGCACACAAAGAGCTATAACTTTTGAAGAAGATTCAAACTTCTCGATCTCTCTAGTGAGGATGGACATAATTAGTTTCTCACCAACATACTCCAATATAAGAAAGATCTAATGGTTGGTTGGAAAGATATTGCCCTCGCACTGAACTGCATTTTTCTAGAACAGTCATCTTCAACTTTCTTCAACATTGTTTGATCCTCTATTCAATCTCCCATCCATCCCTGCAAACAAATACATTTTAAGACATTTCAACATATCAAAATATCCCCTTTCCACCTATCCTACGATTCATGGTAGTGAGGGGTCACCAAAAACCATTCTTGTTACTAAAACAATTCATTGTTATCCATGTTCATTGTTCAAGAACAGTCACTTAGGAACAGGGGTTAAATGTTGTAAATACTCCACACAATCATATAAATCAATGTAGGAATGATTAAACTATCTATCATCATCCATTCCTATTCATACTATCCATTAAAAAGAAGCTTTTGGGCACCAAATGCATTGACTGTGCCTCACGGGCAGGGACATGAATAGTTACAAACATTTACATTTTATTATATCAAAAACATATATTACATAGTTTCTTCATTCTGAAACCAACCTCCAATATTCCCTTACTCCTCTCCCCCTAAACACACGCCTATCTCTATCTAATAAGCCTTACCAAGGCCGGTTACCTCTGCAAACCGTAAACAGTCAATTACAAGGACTGTTATAATTAGTTTTTTTTGTTGAGATTATTGTCTACTTGACAACCTAGTTGTCAACTTGACAACTCTTTATCATTTTGTATGTCATTAACCTTCCCAAAGGCTTTTTAAGAACTCTAAAGCCTTGAACCCTTCCTAAACCCTTATTCAAGCCTTTATGCCTTATTTTGACATATTGAGGCAAATTACACATTTGGCACCTTGAGTGCTTTTACATCAATTTTGAGGTTCTAATGGCCATAATAAAAATAATAATGACCTTATATGTCCTTAACCAATCCAAATAACCTAGGTTTAACTTTAATCACTCCTAGTGACCCCTAGGTACCCTTATCCCTTACCAATGCCATTTAATGGCTTACAATGCATGGTCCTTCACAAAGGACTTAAAATCATTACAAAACATTATTAAATGACCTTTAAGGTCTATTACAATATCAAATGACCCTTGATGGTCATTTTGTCTTCAACTCCACCCAAGGATCTATTAGTGACCCTGGTAAGCTCCTGAGGTCCTGTGCTTGACCTTGGTGCCCCTGCACCATGGTTTCTCATCTTTTCTTTCAGTGCTCCTTTGTGAAGGAAATCTAGCACTTTTGGTGGGGTGTGTGGGGCAAGACATGTTTCCATGTCTCTTCTTTGTCTGAGCTCTAGGTGTGTTGGGGTAAGTCCCATGCTAAAACTTATTTTCTTCAGGTTGCTTGGGCTCTTGGTCCTTTTATCATTTAGCATGTTTGGCTGGAAAAGAATTAGAGGATATTTCAAGATGTAAGGATGGATGTTATACACTTGTCTTGGAAAATTATGCATGCTCTTTGTGACACTATTATGGCCAAGTATGATTTGACTAGAGGTGTGGATCCTGGTGATGTTGCTATTTGTTCTCGCCTTAATTTTCCTCTTCAAAGGGGTGCTCTGGTGTTTGGTGGTCAGGGTACCAGTAGTAGAGGCAGACATCCTTTATGACAAGTCAATCAGGAGGGTCATTGGACTCCCCCTCCTCTCAGAGTTTATCCCAGCGGAATCTTGGGCATGTTGACATTGGGAGAGTTATGTAGGATAGTTCTAGTGATGTTAAGTTTATTTTTTCTATCTACAAGGGCTTTCATACTAATAATTTAATGGAGGCTCTTGCCATTTTGTATGTTGTTCAACATTGTTTTGCTCTTGGCTAGCGCAAAATTATTTGAGTCTGATTCTTAGGTGGTGGTGCATTTGTTAACTAGGCAGAATTTTGGGGATGCTAGTTGGCATTTAGCTTTAGTTATCAGATAAATACTCTAGTTGTGCAGCTCCCTGGATTCTATTACTTTCACCCACATTCCTAGGGAGTGGAATGGTGTTGCGAATTGTTTGGCCGGGTGGACTTCACATCAAATGCAAGGCTGGAATATAGAGGATAAGGGGCAATTGCCTCTTGATATGGCTCATATGTTGGATTAGTTAGTGGATAGTAATAGGATTCTCTAGTGCTCTCATTGTTTAAAGAAATATACAGAATTGTAAAACTAAATCATTTGACAATATATTACATACTTCATCATTGATCAATGTCAAATACCAAAGATAAAAATTAAATGTCAATTGATAGTCTAGAATTTCAATATTGAGTCATATACCATATCATCTATATCTAGGTTCACAATTCAAATGAAAATCATTACAATTACAAAATTGACAATCAAAAATAGTAATTGTCTTTTATCATTTGACAGTATAATACATACTTCATCATTGATCAATGTCAAATACCAAAGATAAAAATTAAATGTCAATTGATAGTCCAGAATTTCAGTTTTAAGTCATTCCATATCATCTATGTCTAGGTTCACAATTCAAATGAAAATCATTACAATTACAAAATTGACAATCAAAACTAGTAATTGTCTTTTATCTTCAATGTAGTTCATCAATTATCAAAAGGATTCAGAAAAAAATCATCATGAATTGCATTTGCAGCTGCTGCAAGTTCAACATCATTTGAAACCAGAAGTGTCACTCGCAATTTTCACAATCCTATATGTTATATCTATGATTGATTCTAAAGATGTGCACAATGAATAACCAATAAAGCAGAAAAACATCAATTTACAAATTTATTAGAGCTGATAAAACATAATGAAGCAGCAATTTGATCAAATAAGAAATGAAAGAAAAGTATCAGTTGAATTTAAATTATAGACTCACCATCATATAAACCTGTAAATAAGTAAACTTCAAAGAATAAAGTTCGAAATCAGGCCAACAAATAGTGCATTCATAATCCCTGCGGGTTGTCTGAAAAAGAATTTAAATGAAAAAGTTTCCATTTAAAATAAACAAAACATTGTAAATTTGAGATGTCTGAAAGAAAAAGATACCTGAAAAAAGCAAAAAAAAAAAGTTTTTATGCATATAACCTGTGGGTACACCCCAGGTACGCTGTAGATGCGCACATGGGGCGCCCCAGGTGCACCGGATGCACTCTGGGTATGTGGGCACATGCCCACAGCACATCCGGTGTGCCTAGTATGCACCCTGTGCACACCCACAGTGTACCAGGGTAGCATACCTGTACCCACACGAACCCGAACCAGGTGTGGGGATACTTCCTGTGTACCCTGCAACTGAGTGCTAAATTGTAATAGAAAAACTCCAAGCACCTGATCTATAAAAAATGTCTCTATGTATAGAATGCTAATTTTACATGTCCATTGGTTGTGCTGTGAACATTGGCTAGCAAGTTCATAGGATGGATGTTAGCTTCCCGATCGGTGTCACCAATCCAATATTTGGATAACTAAGGCCAATTTGAACAAGAGTACTGTGGACATAGCTGAACCACCACCTCTGCCTTGGCTAGATCGTTTAATTATTAAGAACAACATCACTAATTTATGGTATGCTGTCCACTGTGATAAAAAGACTCCTGTAAATGACAAGAATGATCTTCATATGGAATAACAGAAGCAAAATTTGTGATACAAACCCCATGTACAAACAATATGTCAGCTAGCCAAAAGTACATGAAAACATTATGCATAACAAAATATCTGAAGGCACAGGCATAATCCAGGTTTCTGCAAAACCAAAAAAAAATACATCCTACAAACGATAGCTTTATTTGAAGAAGTGAACAAAATATTTGCCCTTGCCCCAACTCCAAACCTCCATTGAAGACGTTGATGTAGGAAACGAATATACAGTTGTAGTTGAAATTGTTGATACCTTTGGCTCTGAATCAATGGTATCAGATGTGCTGGATTGACTTTTTTACTTTTTTGCAATGAATTAGAAAATTTGGGAAAAGCAGAGATGGTTTCGTGGCAACCAGTGGTTATCAACATTGAGACAATGCGCTCCAACTTTGTGCTTAATAGCAACCAGTTATTATAATGATCACTAAGAAGACACTCATTGGACGTATTGGAAAAATGGATGCTATATATGTTTTAACCATTCCAATGGCAACCAAAAAGACATCTGAACAACTAATGAAATAAGGCAATGCACATATAAAATTACTATTATTTCCAGTGATTATGCTTCTGATATTTTATTTGAGAGAAAACTCTCTCTATAATATTTACAACTATTACAATTTACAACTATGTAAAGATGACCTTTTTCCAGGAACATTTGTCTTAACTCTTAAGAGGACAATAGTTGTAAACAAAAAATATGTATCCTCGTATTCACATAGCCTTGAAATAGTACATACAATGGCCTGAATGAGGCATCCAATCCCTCCCCTTGCAGAAAAAAATAAAGTAGGAGATATTTTCCACAGCAAGTCAAATTGTGATATTGCTATTGGGATAGCAACCAGTTTGACTCAAAAACTACACAGTTAAACTCAAAAGCTAAAAAGTTGAATCCTGATAGCAATATCACAATATAAACTGAGCTTATGAACACCGGGAGAAAATGTCATTCACTTAGCAATTCTTTTGGTTTGGTTTTAAAAGACCATTTACAACAACTTCGAAATTGCTAGGACTTGAACTAGAAGCAGCATTGCCACTGCTCCAATTAGCCATGACAAAGCAGAATTTGAGTTCATAGCAGATGAGTAATGGGTGTTGGAGGAGCTACTTCTGCACAGTCAAAATAAAATCAGTCAAATGTTATTATCTATCCATAGAAATTATGACCAAGATGTACATCTGAAACAGCAAAAAAATGTAAGACTCCTGTCTCCTAAAACATTCATAACTTGTAGCTTGAGAAGCTGGCAGAAGTAAATTGATCTAATTTAATAATTCAACTAAATCACAAGAAATAAATCTGCAATATATAGTCACAACTTCCAATACCAATGACTTTGTCAAATGGCTACAAGGCCATTATTTATGAAGTCAACAATGTCAATAAACCACCAGATGCCATTATATATGTATGTGTCTTATCTCTTTGTTGGAAATGAGCCACACCTGAACTAGAGATGAACTGGTCACAAAGGGAGCTGGTAGGACAGTGGTAGAGCACCCCAGCAGCAATGGGAGGTCCAAGATTCAACTCTTAGCTGGTTCATGAAAAGTTTAACATGTTATCAGAGCCCAAGTCAGAGCCGGGCCAAGCTAGGAACACCAAGCACCTGCAGTGTGGCTCAAGGGGGTTGTTGGAAAATGGGCCACACCTGAACCAAAGATGGACTGCTCACATATAGGGCTAGTAGCTCAATGACAGCACCCCAGCAGCAAATGGGAGATCCTAGGTTCAACTCCTAGCTGATCCATTAAAATTTTAACATGCTTGTCCTGGCCTTGAGGGTGTCCCTGTGTTCTTGATACCATCTGAGAGGAGTTGTTTTGTAAGTTGCAGCACTATCTGGGGCTGCTGCAGATTTTTTAGGCCTCCCTTAGGGGCCGCCCTTTTTCAGTTATCATTGCAACAAGCAACCTAAAATTGAAGGTTTCTAGGACAAAGAAGAGGGCATCTATCTGTGTATCAAACATATTAGTGTAGACAAAGTTTGTTTTGAGTTCGATACCACCATCATTAGGTTTGCATAAGGCAAAGTCCAGAGATAATGGTGAGAGGAATCTCTGTAGGCATGATAGGGGTAGACATTTATCATCAAAGGTGACATTGTGTCAATTCCAACTTTATTCAGTGTTGTCTTCACATTTTTCATGGCTGGGATATCGAAGTATGAGACATTAATGGTGCTCTCAGACATCTCCACTCCTACATTCACATAAGTGATCATTGTGGCAGGATAGTATGGTAATACATTGTTGATCACACGTGTCTTCTGTGCTCTGATACTGTGAAAAAACCTAGCAAGTCTGAATTCAGAATCCCAATAATGAGTTCAATGCTAGTGTTGGCAATGCCTGAAACCCACACATAAATGAAAGCAGTATTCTTAATCCCACCTTTCAAAGAAACAATCTTCTAATCTGCATTAAACTACAATGGCAAATACTCACTATGTTTTAAATGATAACTTGCATGTTTGAGTCATAAATCCTTATCTTCTTGAAAAAAAACCAAGATAGCAGGCTGACAGGATGAAGTCAGTAAGAGTACAGTACTTATTTTCAGTTGCCTAGGACAAGTGCCAAAACAACAACAGTCTCTGACCTTTGGCTGGCTTTGGTATATCTCATGGAAAAGTAATATCTATAGAATTGGAGATAATATCAAGGGAAAACAACTTTTATTTTGAGAAAACTCAAATCTTGTTTTTATATAAAAGTGAACTTGGTTTTAGAGAATTTAAAAATCTTGATTTCGTAAAAGAAAATCAAATCCATATCATAAATAGAACACAGGAGAAAGGTAATTTCAATCATAACATATAAAGACAAAGCTTAGAAATGATATATCTGTGCCATCACACATCATAAATCCTTATCTTCTTGAGAAAAACCCAGATAGCAGGCTGAGAGGATGAAGTCAGTATGAGTACAGTAGTTATTTTCAGTTGCCTAGGGCAAGTGCCAAAACAATGAGAGTCTCTGACCTTTGGCTGGCTTTAGTATATCTCATGGAAAAGTAATATCTATAGAATTGGATTTTATCAAAAGGAAAATAACTTTTCTTTTTGTTTTTATATAAAAGTGAACTCGGTTTCAGAGCATTTAAAAGTTTTGATTTCCTAAAAGCAAAGCAAATCCATATCATCAATAGAACACAGGAGAAAGGTAATTTCAATCATAACATATAATGACATAAAGCTTAAAAATGACATATTTGTGTTATCACACATCACTCCCCCAATCATGGTTATGGGAGGTTTGTCATATATAAATGAATGTTTGTCACTGCTCTATTTTTGAATTGCACGAGAAGTTATAGGAAAATCAAACACCGGGCAGATAAAACAGCAGTTAAGATTGACAAGGAATTTTAAGGGGGCTATGAAAAAACTCCAACAATTATCAAGGGCTATGATCCTAAAAACTACAACGTTTCTATGATCTGAAATTAATTAGTAATGCAATGGATAAGACACTAAATTGTTGGAAGTTCGATGTTTTAATTAATTCATTGATTTGAGATATATGAACAACTACTACTGAAAATACAATGAAGTAGTAATCTCTTTAAGAAGAGACATGAAGTTACTACACTCTGATAAATGAAAAAGCAACAATAATATTGGAGAAGATATGTGAAGCTACCATATACTCTTGACTCTCTTTGTTCTGCAACATAACTCTCTGATTCTTACATTCAGATATATATTCCTTTATAGCAATTTTCAGCAAAAAGTGAAAAATCTGAAAAATACTAAATGAAGTGATTCAACTTGGAATTTCAGAGTCCATGTGACAAGCACTCCCCCGAGAAGTTGAAAGGATATGTCATGACATGGAACTCATAAAAAGATAAGATTTAGATTCTCCTAAATTTTCTAAATTTTTGCATATTGCAATTTCCAAGCCTTTCAGTATGGCTTTTTCCTGGTCAAACTCTGTCATACAAAATTTTGCACCCTTTGATCATTGTAGATACATTCCTAAGGTTTTTGTACGGAGTCATTTGACCTACAATTGCAAACTTATGGTCCCCAAATGATGTCTGAGTTTGAAGGTATTGTCATAATATTGTCCCAAACTACCAAAGAGAAGGGAACATAAACCTACAATAATTTGCAAGAACGGTAGATAGGTTCTGCAGTGCAGAAATTGATAATGTTCAAGAACCTAAGTTGCTGGTTCAGGTGCGGATACAAGTATGACAACTGTTAATTTTAGTGATCAGAATTAACAAGACTTAGAATATAAGCAAGATGTAAACGCACAAACACAAAGATACCTTGGGAAAACCTCCCTCTTGGAGGAAAAACCCAGTAACAAAGTTCAGATCGTGTATTATTAATATCTGCAGTAGTACAATTACAAATTCGCCCACCTAGGGCATAAGAAAATGACTGACTTATCTGATTGCAATTACTGATCTGAACCTTTGAGCACCATAAGAGCAGATTATACTGATGTAGCTTCGCCCAGCAAGACTCAGAACTGATGATTGCAGACATTCAATGATTGATTCACTGATTATTCAGGAGCAGATTAGATCGCTGAACTTAGCAGAGGAATTCGCTTGATTGAGTTAATTATGAAAGGCAACACAATGCCTTGTTTATATACCAATTACAAGCCTTGAGATCCTAGGTCGGCCCTCTTGTAAGTTTCCCCCAAAATACAAATATAAATTTATTAATTACAAGTTACAATTGCCTTGAGTGCCCAACAAGCTCAATTAGGGCCCAACCCAATTACATGGTATAATATAAGTTACATTATTTGGGGCCCAACCCAATTACAAGAGGTGATTGAATTATCACAATATAATTTTAATTTTAATTGCCAAAGGCAACATTAAAATTTAATATGCTAGAATCCGATCTAGCTAAATTCAACACTCCCTCTTAACTAGGGAGGATTCTAAGAGTTATATTGTGATCATCGCCATGACACTCTCAGAGGGTGATCAAGAACCTCATGGACTCTTTCCATGATATCCATCTAGCATGCCTGCAGAGGATGGATCCACCTTGCATTGCCTGCAATTGGTGGAAGAGGTCTTTCACCTCAAATCTTCTCCCAAGGAAAAATACAACACCACCTTGCATTGCCCGCAGTGGGTGGAAGATACAACTTATTGTATCAAGGAAGTTGAGACTCCCTCTCAACCAGATATATGTTCTCCACAACTCCAAGCTTATTTATAAAATATTCAAACTTCACTCAAGTAAGAGGCTTGGTGAGAACATCTGTTGTTTGCTCTTCAATGTTGATGTATTTTAGCTAAATGGCACCTCTCTGTACCATGTTTCAAACAAAATGATAATGAGTCTCCACATGTTTTGATATTTCATGAAACAAAGGATTGACAAACATCTTTATACAACTTTGATTATCACAATGAATGATAGTGGGTTCCCAAAGTTGTTCAAACAACCCAGCAAGAAGCTTGCGAAGCCACACTGCTTCCCTTGAGGCCACACTTGATGCAATATATTCTGCTTCAGCAATACTTAATGCAACTAAGGATTGTTTCCTACTGCCCCACGAAATCATAGCAAATCCCAAACTGAAACATACTCCTGAGATGCTTTTTTCTCAATGACATCCCCTGTCTAATCGGAATCAGAATAACCTTCCAAGGTGATGACAGTATTAAGGGAGTACATTAAACCATAGCCAATTGTACCACACAGATATCTCAAGATATGCTTGGCAGCAACAAGATGAACATGCTTTGGTTTGTTCATGAACTGGCTGAGTGCACTAACTGCATAATAGAAGTTTGGTCTAGTGTTAACTAGATACACCAAGGATCCAATCAACTGTACTAAGTTGGATTTGCAAAATCAGAATTAGCAGCAAATACACTTAACTTTTTCAAGTTAGTTTCTCTAGGAGTAAGCATAAGTTTGCAATCCATCATTCCATATCTTTTCAAGATATCAATAGTATATTTTCCTTGACTTGGGATGATTTCATTAGGTCTTTGCCATACTTTTAGCCCTAGAAAGTAATGCATTAGGCCTAAATCTTTCATTTCAAATTCTGGAGCTAATTCTTTCTTGCATCTGATGATGAGACTATCTTCACCAGTTAGAAATAAATCATCCACATATAACACCAAAATTATCTTTTTATCATTTAACACTTTGAAATAAAGGTTAGGATCAACATCATTCTTGCAAAATCCTAAGCTCATCAAATATTTGTCAGTTCTTTCATACCAAGTACAAGGGATCTGCTTAAGGCCATATAGTGTTTTCTTTAATCTGAAAACCTGAGATTCCCTTTCAAGAATCTCATAACCTTTTGGTTGTTCAATATAGACTTCTTCCTCAATGATTCTATTTAAGAATGCAGTCTTTACATCCATTTGATGTAACTTCCAACCTTTAGCTACAACAATAGCTATTATAGTTTTGATGGAAGCGTATCTCGCAACAGGAGCAAATGTCTCCTCATAATCTATGTCTTCGTTTTGAGAGAATTCACGAGCTACAAATCTAGCTTTATATTTCTCAATACTTCTATCAGCAATATGTTTAATTTTAAACAACCATTTAGAGGATACAAGAGACTTACCTTTGGGTCTAGGCACAATTTCCCACACATCATTCTTGATGATGGACTCGTATTCTTCATCCATAGCGTTTTTCCATGCTTGTTGTTTCATAGCCTCTTTAGCACTAGAGGGTTTAGTCTCAATGAGGTTGCACATCATTGCAACATAGTTGGAGAACTTCTGAGGTCTCCTACTTTCTCTAAAGGTGCCTTTGGGGGCTGCAAACTTTTCAGCTTCATGAATGGTGTTTCTTACCCAAAGAGGTCTTTTCCTGCTCATTGTAATGTCTCTCGACCCATTGGTGGGATCCATGAGTTCAATTTGATCATTATGATCTAATAGTTTTGAGTGTTTTGAAGACTCCCTCTAAATCTCAACATTATGATTAATATCCATATCTTGATTTTCATTGTCTTCATTATCAATTTCTATTAATGAACCTTTAGACTTCTTCAATGCAACATTTTCTTCAAAAGTAACATCTCTACTAGCCTCAATGTATTTCTAACCTGAAATGTAAATTCTAAAGGCTTTGGAGGTTTCATTGTACCCCACGAGAATACCCTTCTTGCCTGAAGGTTCGAGTTTGGTTCTCTTCTCTTTAGGAACATGAACATAAATTAGACTTCCGAAAATCCTCAAGTTGTTGATATCTAGTTTAGTTCTTGTGAAGGCTTCTTCTAGAGTCATATCCTTCAAGACACAGTGATGACACCTATTCTAAATATAGACAGCAGTCCTTGCTACTTCAGCCCATAGAAACATTTGCAAGTTTTGATCATGAATCATTGCCTTTGCTGCCTCAATTATGGATATGTTTTTTCTTTCTCTAACCCCATTTTGTTGAGGGTTGTAGGGGACACAAAACTCCCTCTTAATTCTTGCCTCTACACATAAATCATGAAATCCACACGAGGTGTACTCGCCTCCATTGTCAGATCTTAGTACTTTAATTCTTTTCCCAAATAAGTTTTCAGCTAAAGTCTTAAATTCTTTAAATCTACTCAACACTTAATCAGATTTTTTTGTTCTTAGGAAGTAAATCCATGTTTTCCTAAAGTGGTGATCTATGAAGGTTACATAATACAAGAATCCACTTGGAGATGCAACAGACATGGGTCCACATAAATCAAAATGAACAACAGCTAGTTTTTCTTTAGACCTAGATTCTCTTTTATGAAATGGACTCTTAGTGTTTTTATCCATAGCACAACCTTTACATGTATCATCATGAACATGACTGAGTTTAGGCATACCTTTAACCATCTTTTCAAGTATGGGAAGAGCACAAAAATGAAGATGTCCAAGTCTTCTATGCCATAGGTCGCTAGACTCAGGTGCTTCATGGATGAGGGCTTGAATAGGACGAGTTGAAAGTTTGTAGAGGCTCTCAAATCTATTTCCAATGACACGAGCTGATTTGATGCTAGATTTCTTAGGCCATGCAAGAACTCTTCTTTTAAAAAATGTAATTTGATAACCTTTATCATATAGGGCAGATATTGAGATTAGATTCCTTTTAATTCCCGGTACAAACAAAACATCACTCAACCGAAGAGATTCTAGAATCTAAGTTAAGAGAAGTAGCACCAAAACCTCTAACAGAATACCAAACATCATCACCAATAACAACATGAAGGTTGGACTCCTCTATCAAATCTCAAAGAGGCTCCCAGTATCTCGTGATGTGCCTAGATGCTCCACTGTCGATCAACCAAGTGTCACTATCTGTAGGAATGTTGCTTGACAAGGCAAAAATGAAGAGCAAGTCTTCATTATTTTTCTGATATGAAACTTCATTTAGGTTTGCCTCTTGTTGCTTGGACTGAGATTGACACTCCTTTGCATAGTGACCAAACTTGTCACATCTGAAACATCGACTACGAGATAGATCCTTCGGCTTCTTTCTTAAATCAAGAGCAGTAGGGCGTCTAAAATCACAATTCCTCTTGAAGTTGTTCTTCTTCCAATAGTCACCTTTCTTCTTAACCGATTGGGAAGCAAAGACATGAATTTCTTGTCCTTGGGAGCTCTTAATTATTCCTCTTGCAGCCAAGCATGATTCCTCTTGAATGCAGTCACCTCGAAGACGATCAAATGTGGCGAATTCAGCTCTCCCGCTTATGCTTTGAATGAATGACTCCCAGGAGTGAGGAAGACCATTTAATGCAAGCATAACAATGTCTTTGTCCACAACTTCGCTACCAATGGCACTGAGCTAATCTTTTAATTCTAAAATCCTCATGAAGAAAGCCATGACTGATTCTTCCTTTTCCATCTTGACTTGGAACAGTTGTTGCCTTAAAGAAAGTGCCATGCTTATGTTGTTAATCTCATACATTCCTTCCAGCTGTTTGAACATTTCCCTTGCTGAAGACATCTTGGAGATGATAGGAACAAGATGATCTTTCACAGAATCAATAAGAATCTTCTTGGCTTTGATGGCATTCTTCTTGAACTGAAGTAACTCCTCTTGATGAATCCTTCTTGAACCGAAGTTACTCCTCTTGATCTGTAGGTTCAGTTTGATCTTGTCCTTCTACAAATTGAAGTAGGTCATTT
Source organism: Chamaecyparis obtusa (assembly GCA_027943335.1). NCBI lineage: Eukaryota > Viridiplantae > Streptophyta > Pinopsida > Cupressales > Cupressaceae > Chamaecyparis > Chamaecyparis obtusa. The sequence goes on along the minus strand of BSBK01006234.1, from coordinate 154,152 downwards.
TCTTCAAGCGCAAGGACACCAACTTTCCATGAGGTGAAATTCAATGCTCCTTCAAGTCTGTCCTCTACCTTCAGCCCCAACACCATCTTGACTAAAATAAGAACAACGGATTATTCTAATTGATTTATCGTTAATCTGATCACAATTAGTACTAACTTGTCTCTGATACCATGTTAATTTTAGTGATCAGAATTAACAAGACTTAGAATATAAGCAAGATGTACACACACGAACACAAAGATACCCTGGGAAAACCTCCCTCTTGGAGGAAAAACCCAGTAACAAAGTTCAAATCATATATTATTACTATTTGCAGTAGTACAATTACAAATTCGCCCACCTAGGGCATAAGAAAAGGACTGACTTATCTAATTGCAATTACTGATCTGAACCTTCAATCAACATAAGAGCAGATTATACTGATGTAGCTTTGCCCAGCAAGACTCAAAACTGATGATTGCAGACCTTCAATGATTGATTCATCGATTATACAAAAGCATATTAGATTGCTGAACTTAGCAGAGGTATTCACTTGATTGAGTTAATTATGAAAGGCAACACAATGCCTTGTTTATAGACCAATTACAAGCCTTGAGATCCTAGGTTGTCCCTTTTGTATTTTGCCGCCAAAAGACAAATATAAATTTATTAATTACAAGTTACAATTGCCTTGAGTGCCCAACAAGCTCAATTAGGGCCCAGCCCAGTTACATGGTATAATATAAGTTACATTATTTGGGGGCCAGCCCAATTACAAGAGGTGATAGAATTATCACAATATAATTTAAATTTTAATTGCCAAAGGCAACATTAAAATTTAATATGCTTGAATCCGATCTAGCTAAATTCAACAAGAACTAAGAACGTGGGTACGTGCAAATGTTTTTGGGGAGTTTAGGTACACTTGGGTACATGTATATACAAAATTGTAAAACTAAATCATTTGACAGAATGATACTTTATCATTGATAAATGCCAAATGTCAAAGATAAATATTAAACGCCAATTGAATAAACCTTAAAGACACAATAACATCATCAAATACCCATATTATGCAAACTCAAAGTTCTAGTGTACTTCAAAAATCAAATGGGGGGCTCGGGGGGCAACACCCGCAACGAGGTCAAAGGGCAGCGCCCAAGGAGAGGCAGAGCCCTTACCACCAAGACCAAATTAAGACCTTCAAATTCCATAGCGAACATCATTTTATGGCCTCATAAAGGGCCGTTTTAGATTTTTCTCAAAGAAAAAGCAGAAAATAATTGTGACTTGCACCCGAGTGCGCTCTGAATGCACACAGTATGCACATCCCGACCTGTGGATGTTCACTGGATGTGCTGGTCGTGCATCCAGGTGCATCCATAGTCCAGGATGTGTATCCTAGGTGCATCCAAAGGACACATCCGGACCCAGTGCACACCAACAAGGTGTGCATCCGGTAACATAGTCAAGAACCATGGATGAGTTTGAGGGGGCATTTAATAAGATAAACTAATCTAGGGAATCGAAGACAGCTTCACATCAAAACTTGGAAACATTTAGGATTACCACAGTTAGTCAACAAGTTGTAATAGTCTGAAGGATAGCATTTTGAAGTACCACCTCAAACACAACCATTAGTATATGCAAAGAATAGTCACTCTGTTGTTTAAGGAGTAGCATAGCCAATGAGGACCTAGACAAGATCCATAAACAAATGCAAAGGATGACTTAACTTGCCCACATCCAGCAAGAGTACAACACCTTAAAGGCCAATTTGCGAGGCCTCTTCAAGAGGGCAACTTTTGCAATCCATTTTTTCTAGGCATTAGTTCGCATTTTGCCAGATATTTAATAACACTCCATAGCAGTTGCAAACATAGTTTATAAATTTGAGGACTTCTCGTTGGACCTGCAATAACTTGTAGGTTTTCCTTCCCTGCATGTAACTTGCTAGAAACTGGCAGGCCAAGATAGTGCAGAGAACTCCTGAGGTTTTTTGGCAAAATTCACCAAATTTTCAGCAGAGACTGGAAAAAGTGTTGGGGTCCATAGAAACAATTTTATTTCCCCTCATTTACATCTTTAGTAGGTGGAGATGTAGCAGAGCAAAGTAATTGTTGACTGATTGGAAGTGCAGTCTGAAGATTTAATTGATGATTGGAGATATAATTGAGGAATCATTCACTTATTGTGATTCAGGTTTACCTTCTAGCTTGAGGCAAGATAGTACTAGTACTAGGAGGGGGAAAATAAAGCGGTAGATTGTAGTTGGTTATTATAAAATTATACAACCTTTGGAACTTCAAAATTATGAATTTTGTGTGTTTGAAGCCTTGAAGGTCATATGACACATGGAATCTTTGAATTATGACAAATTGGTAATCAAAAGGGACATAGGTTTTCTCTACATTCATTCTTCATGTGTCTCATGCATTAGTTTAAGGTTTACCGTGTAATTATGTCACTTTTTTTTCCAAGCCTAGGGTCCAAGTCAAAGTTTTGGGTGTCAAGTTTTTGCCAAGTCTAAAGTTTTAAACTATGGTTGCAAATACGCTAAATTTTCTATAATAAGAGCATATAATGTCTGAAATGATATTGGATTAATTTTTAATTTACAAAACATTCCTGATCTCACACATAAAACCTTTCTGTGAGACCAACATACTGGGTAAACCATGTAATATATGGCAGATAACATGTGTAATTTTCTCTGGCACTAATATTGTAATTTATAACTGAGAGTCTAAGAATGACTGTAAATTTCCCAATATTTGCTTGTAATCACAGTTCAATAAATAACAGTTATAAATTGAGAATTGATTATATTAGTCTAGACTCTATATATATTATATCATTGTAATAAATTAGTAAATGAAGAAAACTTTGAGCAGCTGAAATCATGGATATCAAGCCAAAAACAGCTGCATCAAGGGCAATACGAGCTGGTATGCTACAGTCCCAAATAGATACATCGTTGTAGCACTTCTGAAGCTAATGTCCTAATTGGCTCCTGAATCCTGAAGATTCAGGATTTAGAGTAGAAAGCAGTCTAGAATATAACTTGCATCAAGTAATTCAAATGCATCATAGGACAATTATCCTATTGTATGCATCAAATAGTATGTTTGCTAAAATTAAATTAAATCAAACATACCAAGGTTCCAGAAAACAAGAAACAGTCAGACTCACAGAAATATGATTTGTGGATTTACTATAAAAATATTGTAAAATCATGAAAAAAGTTAAGAACATTTTCACAAACAGATAAAAATTTGATAATCGATTTTATACTGAAAAATTATTTTAATAATCTAGCTCAAAGATCAGAGTTTGGACCTAGAAATTATCCATTTTGTTCCTTTTCCTGTTCAGCGCGGAAATTGCAAATTCATAGCTCTGTGCACAAGGTGTAATCTAGGGAAAAATGAAGAGAAGGAAGAATATAGCTTTAGGATGAAAGAATAACTATAAGAACTCAGACTTCCACCATCTTTGAAGTTCGAAAGTATAGTTATTGAAACCTATTAGTTTTTTTGAATCACAATGGAACCGCTCCCGTCTGCTGCTGAGTTTAGGGTTTCATCCCTGTCGCACGCTCATGGAAATAATCTTGGCCACCTGCAGACGATCAGGAGGCATGTGCAGGGGCAGGCAACTCAGAGAGGTGAGAGTGGTAATGGGTCGAAGGGCATGACGAAGGATTTGCTGCCTCAAATGGATGGCGGCAGCAGCGGGAAAAATGATGCCAAGGTTTTTCTGGCATCACATGGGGGGTTTTTGCAGAAACCGCTGCCGGATCTCTGCTCTAAGAGTGAGAAGAATGGAGGATCAGGTAGGGAAGCTATTAGTTATGGTAAAGGACAGGGGCTACCATAGGCAAAAGACGGGAAGATGACACAGGAAGCCCTAAAAAATGGGCTGAATATAGAGCGAGCATGGAATAGGATGGGTGCACATTTGCAAAAGGAGGGAAAGGTAAACACTGGTGGGTTTGTCTTTGATGAGCCGGGTGGTGGGGCACGTTTTCATGGAGACATAGGGGTTTCAAAGCACCAAAGCCTGCAAGGAGATGGAGTTGGGGATCTAATCAAACCCCAGGAGGCTCAGTCCATTATGGTGGACATAGTGGATGCAATGGAGGAGGAAGTGAATCATAACACAGAAGTTTTCTCTGGCCTGGGCTTGATAGGACGTTTTAGGGGTTTATGGCCGAGTCTTAATGAGCTCCACACATGGATTTTAGTGAGCTGGGAGCCTGTTTTGCAGGGGTATGTCCAGATTTATCCATGCGCTGGAGGATTTTTTATTGTGGTCTTTGAACATGCACATGATAGGACAAAGATTTTATGCGACAGCATTTGGAGTTGGGAGCAAAAGTATTTGTTGATGTTGAAACCGTGGCACCCTGCTTTTTGTCCAGCTACTGAGACCTTTGCCATGATTCCACTATGGGTACGACTTCTGAATCTGCCTTTACATTACTAGTTTGATTCTTGTCTTGAAGTTATAGGAAACTCTTTGGGAAATTTTGTAATGATTGATGAAAGTTCTTCGAATCTTATACATTCTACCTATGCACGTATCTTGGTGGAAATGGATATTTCTCAGGGTCTTCCCACATAAATATTGCTTAAAACTACGAAAGGGTGTTGGGTACAGCCTCTGGATTATGAAGGGATTCCATTCCGGTGTAGGAGGTGTTTTCAGACAGGGCATAAGGCAGCATCCTGGTGGAAAGATGTCTCACACCATCATTATACGGTGGAGAAGAAGGAGAAGCAGCAGAAGAGTTATTCTAAAGTTGTGTATGGAGAGACATCGAATCAGGAAAGAGGAAATTTATGTCAAATGACCAGTGTTAAGAATGGAGTGGATGGTCCTGAAGTGGGGCAGAATGCTAGTAAGGTTGTTGCCACACTAGAGGGCAGAGAAAAGAAAAGACTTGTAGGGTCCCGAGACGAGGAGGATGAACTATCAGAAGGAAATTTGCAGCAGCAAGGTAAGATTGACTTGGGTGAGGGATGTAGTTCAGAGGTTAATCTAGTGGCATAGCAAAATGAGGCAGCCAAGGTGGAAGATGGTTGGGAAACTGTGAAAGGGAGAAAAAGGAAAAATGAAAAGAAATTCTTTGACATGATCCTCCGTTCTCAGAAGAAGGGTGGAGATAAGAGTAAACTGTGATGGCTATATTTGTTCTGGAGTTTATTTGTTAATGATTTTGTGGGTTTACCTTGTATTTGGGGAGATGGCACTCTTGGATGTAGCTATGCCTGGTTCGGGCCAGGTTCTAACTCGATTAGATTAATAAATAATTACCTATTACCGATTAAAAAAAAGAAAACTATTACTTTTGGTTTGTTTGATTGAGAAATGACCACGTTTTATGATAATGCCTTGAACAGGTAGAATCTCTAAGCCCTTTCAAGATAAATGCCAGCCAGACTGCTTCTCCAGTGGCATATCCTAAAAGTGCAATGCCCAATATTCACATTGTGAAAGACAGAATAAACTTCATCAATTTTATGATTTATCCACATAGAGGTATAACATTGATGACATTGATACCAATAATATTTGAAATCATCAATTTCTTACATCGCCTACCAAGAGGCATAAATATTAAATACACTTTAATTTTGAAATTTGTAAAGAAGAACCAAATCAACAAAATAATGACAAACTCCATGGAAGGGCTGAGAGCTTCAATCTCCCTTTTAAGCCAATAAGAGAAGGTTTTACTACCTAACCATACAATATTTTAAGAATATTGCCCCACACTACTAAGAGAGAAGCAAGTAAGAACCCACAACACATATGATTCAAGTTGGACTACTTCTTAAAAATTAAATGAAACAACTATCATAGATTTCTTTCCATAACATAAGATGTCTTTGTCAAGACCACTAAATAGGGCTGTCATCAAAACATTTGAAACCTATCCACGTGTTTAGATCAAACAGCCATTGGTAAGGCTATTGCATTTTGTAAAGGACTCCTACAAAACCATGGATAGTTTATTACCATTATTAGGTAATCCAATACTCTTGGAAAACTAAGTCAACAATAACACTACAAGCATGTTAAGGATAAAAGTTAAATCATACACTAGTCAAGGCTATTCCATTCCTAAATAATCATATAAACACATTGGCAACATGGCAATCCTAAATGCTTTTGACATGACTCCCTTAAAATAAATAACACAAATCAACAATCCATATCCATTCTTCAAGCAATAAATTCATGAAGGTAAACAAGAATTTAAGCATTAAAATATAGCAATAAATAAAGTGAATTATATGTCCCAAAATGAAGCCTTAATCAACATAAATGCATTCAATGGCAACAAACATCCACCTCTTAAAAAATCAGCAAGTTCCCATGAGGAAACAATATCAAAACAACAAGGGCTTGATACAAAAAAAGCAAAAGAAGTAAGAGTCATAAGGTTTCAAGAACTCCAGTAATAGAGGTTTCATGAACAAAATTTCAAGCTAAAAAGAGTACATATGGATAGAAGTAATTCCTCCTGCAATTTCATACGCGTTCAAGCACTAAGTTCGCATAATAAGAAAACTACAAGCTAGATTCCCGTCAATTATCCAAGCTTTGTGTGATACTCCAGTAGAGATTGTGCAACAATGGTTTTGACAAGGTGTGCCTTACAAAAAGGTATCAAGAGAGACCACCATTTCAAGTCATGCTCCCCTGATATGGACATGTTCTTAGGTTTTATAAAACAATAGATGTTATAGTTCTTGCCTGGTTGGATCTGCATACAGACCACCGTGGAAAACAGAGGATGGTGAGGTTAAACTTCTCTGATTATAGATCTATTCGGAGTGGCAAGAAAGAAGGAACTCCATACTTTTGGGGATTAAATGTTTCTGACTATGTGATATCCAAGTATCCTGTTATAAATTATAATTCTTGGATTTGTAACCAATCAAAGATATCTTTTAAGATTGTAAATTTGTTGTTCAAGTATGGTTTGGTGGTTTCCACATTTCTTGTTATCTTACTTATTAATACGCAGTTATATTTGAGAATCCTTATTGTGTTGCCAAATGGTGCGGATCTTTTGGCATGTTGTCTGACTGACTATCTAAACTCATCTTTGACAGTTCTCGAAGATACTTTATTTTGAATGGATGTTTGGAGAATTTACACATGGCTGCAGCTGTACTGATAAGTAAGTATTTAATAAAATTTGATTATTGGATACAATCTAGCTATGTAACTTAATATTAGTATAAATTTTTCACCCCAAAAATACCATGAGAAACCAAGAGCCTAAACAATTTCACCATGAACAATACACCTACTTTTTTTTCCTTTCTGTAATGGAATCATCTCCACATACGTACTTTTTTCTTTTTCTTTAAATGGAAGATTTTATATCATTCACAAATTTGTTTTACCACTGATAGGAAAGCATGAGCCTATAATGATAGCTTTCAAATTAAGAGTCAAGGACTGAGGGGGGTATTGATTCCACTAATGTCATGCAAGACACAATCCAAATGTTATCCCTTTCAAAAATGGATTATATGAAGATTTATGAAATGAGCCGATGCCAAGTCATAAACAGAAAAGTAAAGCTAATGGTTGAAGCTAGAACCAGGGCTCATGTTGAAAGAATGAATCAAACTGGTAGTTGTAAATTGCGTAGACTTAGATGCTATTAAAATTGGGTTATCATGTTGAAAGAATGAATCAAATGGGGTTGCAAGCAGAGTGAGTTTAAAAATGGAGGAAACTCTTTAGTTAAGCGTGTTCGAGCTGGAGTAGTACTCAGATGGGACCTCCTGGGAAGTCCGGTGCTTCACCTTTGTGAGCATCACCTAGATGCAATGAGTACTAAGTGTTTCATTCATTCTCATGAGAGATGGGTTCGTATGAACTACTCATGAAACATGGGTCAATGAGATTGACTCAAAAACTACACAGTTGAATCCAAATAGCAATATCACAATTTGACTTTATGTGGAAAAATATCTCCTACTTAAAAAATTGGTAGTTGTTATGTGTGTAGACTTATATGCTATTATAATTGGGTATCAGAATTTAAATTCAGCAACGCACTGAAGAAGAAAAACCTCTATGCGCGATGCATTCACAAAGAAAAGGCATTCCGTGTAACTATCAGAACAAACTCAGGCGTATCCTAGAGATTTCAAGAATAAAACAATGCTTAAAGAATCAAATGAGAAAAAACAAATAAGACCAGCTTAACTAAAATAAAGATGGGAAGGCTATAAATTGGACCTTTGCTCGAATTCCTTGATTTGAGCCAGGTCCTGTCCATTTGCATCAATCCACCGCACTTTCCTCTTCCTCTTACAATCCACACCATCAGCAATGGAGCTTGTGTCCTCTGTGCCTGCTCCAAACTCACGCTGCTTTTTGAGGCTGCTCTTCATACACGCCTTCAGAACTCCTGTGTCATTTTCCTTGTTCAGTGCCACAGGGGCTAGAAAGGGAGTAGTGGGCGGTTCTGGGCGAGCCATCCCTATACCCATTAAGAGGAAGATGAACAAATTCCACCTTTGATGAAGGCCTTTTGCCGCACCACGAACTGAACAAAGGTGAGGTGCAGCCCCTGAAGCTTTGTTTTTTGCCTTGATGAAGCCGGCGGGATAAACTAATTCCCCTATCTTGTTTGGATACTTATAAACTGTTCTGAAATCAACAGAAATTCTGTGCAAAACATGGATTCACCAACACAGTACCCAGCTGAAGCATTGTTAATTGCTGAACAAGTTAAATCCAACTAATATGAGAAAAGTAGGCATCTATCAAATCGCCAGCATTGATGGTTGCCTTTTTACGCAATATAAATACCATGATCTGCTTTTGAACATTGCCGGTTACTCGGGCCATAGTTAAAGAATAACCTGGTATGAAACCATATTTTCTTCTCGATGTGACTGATGATAGGATCCATGAGGTGGCCCAGCTTATCGGTCGTAAACAAGCTTTGTTTGTATCTAATAAAATGTACTTTTAATAATGCTATCATAACATCACGCACCCAACAACTTTTTGCTATATAAATATTTAATAATTTTTAGTATAATATTTCTATTTAATAGGTTATAACTAGTAAGTGTATTTTTATATGTAATGGGTATGTCAAAATGATGTGGAAAGTTAATTAGGAAAAAAATTGATCTATTTTTTACATCTATTTTTTAATTGTATGCTGTTTATGCATCAAAGGTGTTAATAGAAAAGTGATAGTTTCAAAACAACTATACATCTAGAGAGAAAGAGAGGACAAACAACACTATTATAGAAAGTGATAAATAGAGAGATATGTATTGAATAAGAGGGAGATCTAGATAGATATGGGGAGAGAGATGGAGTGATTTTGATAGTGTTGATAAGGAAATGAGAACATCATAAATATGCATGAACAAGCCAACCACAAAAGCCTAAAACACCATGCAAACTATATTCCTAATCACGTCATTGAAGTCATTAAGACAAAGTACATAAAATATGGAAAATAAACCAAACAAAGCACTCCCTCAATGAAGCTTCAATGATATTTCTTTCTTCTTCAAATGTTGATATGTTGCTCCCATGTTGACAAAGTGCACCTATAATGAAAGCAATTATGACACAACGATAATGAGAATACTCGAAATTGTGGTTTCAAGAATTAGGATTTTGAGTCTAATTTATAGAGTTTTGAGACTAGAATCAATGGATGAGATTAAAAGTCAATCAACAGTTAGGATCACATTTAAAAATTCAAAATTTGCGACGTACATGGTTATGACAAATTGAAGTTGTGCATTTGGAAAATGACAACTTTTATGACAGGAATAACAGTAACCGAGTTCAGGCATAAGTCGGCCCAGTTACTGAGAGGGGAGGGGTGAATCAGTAACTCCAAATTTTCTTACAATTTAACATGTGATTTACTTTTAACCTTTGCATACAGAAAGCATGAAACTTAAATGCATTCACAATAATGACACATAGATTTGGTTACCCAGAAACCTTCCAAAAAGAAAGTAAAACTGGGGTGGGGATGAAACCCACAAAGCTTTAATACTGTAGAATAAAGTTGGCCGGTTAAGGCTTACAATTTGATCACTTCTAATGATCTGCCCTGTTAGGAGCAATAAGGATTGCTAAATCCACCTTGTTAAAAGATTTACAAAACATACAATGAAGTATGCACTCGGTAAAGAGATTTTACAAAAGACTGTTAAGTCTACCCGGTTAAAGGATTTAGTACTGATTCACCTGTTAGGATGAAACAGTAGATCTCTGGCTTTGCAACTGGATTGCTGATTGAGATTCGCTGATGTGCTGATCACCTTCTGTGATGAATTTGTCTTTGTTGTTCCTTATACTTCTGAAGCCCTTTGTAATTCGCTTATCTCTGCCTTTCTTTCTTTTTCACATATACGCTTCTTGCTTCCTTCTTTTTGACATTTTTACAACATTGTTTATATACAAGTCTTAAACAATTAATTACAATTACAAAGTCGGCTTGACAAATAAACATAAGTGCTACTAAGTCGGCCCAAGTATGGTTACATGGTTCCTACAAACTAACTCGGTGACTTTCTGATACTCGGCGTCCACTGCATTACTCGGCATCGTCATGCACTCGGTAGAAGTGAAGGCACGGTTCATACTGATCACTCGGTAGGTTTTGAACTCGGTAAATACTGGTGACTCGGTAGACATGATGTTACTCGGTTTATACTGACCTGTTCAGTTTGTAATAACTTGCTCGGTTTGCACTGTCTGCTCGGTTTGCACCCAGAATGCAAATAAGTGTTGTCACTAGTGGCAATTCTGTTTAATGCCAACAATCTCCCCCTTTGGCATTAGTGACAAAAACACTTATTTGCCAAAACTTATATACATGAATCATGCTGAGTTTTATTTTGATTTTTCAAAATTTGTCTTTGTTATAGAGCTTTATACATTGTCTCCCCCTTTCAATGTGCTAACTGTTTCTATACAAATCTTCTTCTATACATATATCTCCCTCTATACATATCTCCCCCTTTTTTGATGATAATGCCAAAGGTGTATATACAAGTTATTTACAGAGAGAATCCAAAATTTGATAGAAAATCAGAATGTACCTTCATTATTAGTGCCAGGGTTCTGTCCCAACTTTCTTGCAGAATCTTACATGTTTGGATTGCAATTTGGACTTCTGCAGAGAGTTCAATCATGTGATCTGCTATAGAGAACTGATTGTCATGAATCAATGTTTTGGAATGTTCAATGTGCTTATACATTGTATTCATGATGGGAAGGATCATGTGTTGGATGTCTAGCAGTGTGGACCGGATCCTTGTGTCTTCTTTCAGTAGATCAGACTGCATGTTTGATAGGTGTGAGATTTTCATGTGATGAGCAGAGCTTGAACTTGGTTCAAGTTGCAGCTTCTGTATGCTGATCTTCATATCCTCATCCATTTTATTCATTTTATCCTTAACATCCTTTGTGAACTCGGCAATATTGCACAATCTGGCCAAAAGAGAGGTAGCATTCGAATAGATAGATTCAGTGTTTGACAAAACTGAAGACAATTCTACTTGGTTAATAGCTATGTGCTGAGAAATGTGCTCAAGCACTTTATTGTTGAACCTCTTCTCGGCTCTTTCAACTAACTTTTCTGTCCCAGATGAATCCTCATTGTATTTATTAACTGCTTCTGCTAATTGTAGCAAAATATGTTGGGAGGAGTCTACTTTAATACCTAATGCATCAGACAAAATGTCCTTAGCATCCTTGATGATTTGATATTCCTTGTCTCTCTCCTCTTTAAGCTTCTTTTGTTTTGCTTTCCTTTGGAGGATCTCACCTATATTTTGCATTTGGTCCGCTGATAGATTTGCAAAATCTAATGTAGGAATCTCTATCTCTTCATCTAAGTCTATATCCTCTACTACATTCTTACCCAAAAATTTTATACTCGGTAGAGCCTTAGGCTTATCTGTACTTAATGCCTTGGTAGTAGTGACAGTAGATAAAGTAGGGCTAGCTATAGAGACTGGTATACTTTCTACTAGAGAACTTAAAATATTTACACTTGAAGATTCAAAAACTGGGAAACTTACTGCTGGAAAACTTGATGATGCGGGAGACTGCAACTCGATAGAAGAAATGATAGTTGCTTCTGTTGTTGCTATAGATGATTGGACAAATGTTGAAGTTGTCACAACCATGCTTGAAGGTGTCTCCGGGCTGGATGTAGAAACTTTCACTGGAGAGGTAGGAAGGGATGCAATGACTTCTGCTGCTATCCTCATAGTATCATCTACCTCAGTGTCTTCTTCTTGTTCATCACTGTCATCTTCAATATCTTTTATTATGACAGTTTCAATACTCGGTTGGTGAAGGTGGTATATGTTCTTCCATGTAGCATTTGCAGCCTTCACAACCGATTCAATATTGTTGATCAAAATCAAACAAGTATTGAACTTTAATGTCATCTTGCTTTCATTTTCTTTTAATGCCTTCTTTACTTCATCATTTTTCAAGCTCGGCATTAACTTTCTCAGGGTTTGATCAAATATATCTATCATAGTTTGCTTTGCATTGCTCCATCTCATTTTTATTGGATTTAGTAGAACTGCTGGAACCTGTGGGGTTATTTCTTCAGGAGAGTATTTCCACTGTCCCATCTTTTCAATAACAACATCTTCTATTTCCTTATGTTTTGTTTCCGATCTGGTTTCATATCTAAAAGATTTTATGTTACTTACTCCAGATCCTGATCCGTCTCTAAAGAGTTTGATCTTTTCTTGAAAGTTTAGAGGAGGCCTTTTGAATGCTATGTCTTTATCTGCCTTGTCTGCCTTGCCTTTTGCATTTCTCCTTGTAAATACAGCAGTGGGAGGCTTAGGTGCCTTAGTGATGAATACCTTTCCTTTCTTCTTTGCAGGTTCTGGTTCCTCTTTTTTCTCATCCTTTTCTTCTTCTTCTTCATCTTTTTCTTCTTTGTCCTCGGTTATCATTTGCATTTTGGCTATCCTCTTCTTTCCTTTGTTTACCGCCTGTGGAAGCTTTATGCTTAGTTCAATTCTTACCTTAGCTTCATCATATGTTCCAAAATATGGAGCTTTGGGATTGACAGGCTGATTAAGAAGAGCTTCAATGATATTCTTGGTTTCATCAATATTTACCTCATAAGGAAGAGGTTTTACATATACAGTCCTCGGTTTAGCTGCTTGAATATATACATTATCACAATCCACCATAAAACAAATGTCATCTTTGTAATCTTCCACCAACTTCTGTGGAATCCAGAATCTGTCATTGATTTTCTCCTTGAAAGACTCAAAATAATTATCCATGATGCTTTCAAAATTTTCACCCATTTCTGAGATGTATTCATTTATTTCATAAAGGGCTGGCACATCTTTTCTCCATACAACTTTTCCTTTAGAAGGGAAGAATTTCTGAACATAGAAGAATAAACAGACCAATAAGGATCCAAACTTACATGGATTGTTTTTGGAAGTTTGAATGCTTTCCATGTTTTTGTTAAACTGCTTTAACAATAAGTCTGCTAGGTCAAATGTTAAGTTATTCTTGACCACTTTGTATGCTAGGTCGATAACTTCACAGGAGACACTATTCTGTCGACTAGAACTGTAAATCTTATGGGAAATGATGTGTGTACCAAACTTCAGTTCAGCATCGGTAATGCTGCTAACTTTCATGCCTCTACCGTCCCACTCGGCTAGGGTTTTCTTCTCTAGTTCTGTCCGACCTAGGGTTTTGGTAGTTTTTGCTTTGTTCAACATGGGAAGACCGGTGATTTGATGAATCATCTTCTTTGTGATCTCTAAGGGCTGCTCAAGCCAAATCTTGCCATCATGTACACGGCTGAGAATGTATCTAACCCACTTATCTCGAAAGTTTCGAGGTAGATGTGCAATGTGAACTAAACCTTTATCTTCCAGATGTTTTTGCTTGGGTTTCAGAATACCATCCACACACAGTTCTTCACGCACAGTATCTAATTCTAGGTTCCCCATTTCATGAATTGAACAGTTGAAATGATTGCGGATATCATTAATAAGTAGTACCTTAGGAGGAATCTGAGATTGAGCTCCGTTCGGATCTAGGGCTGCTGCAATTGCGGGCACGATTTTGAAATCTGGTGCTTTCCATTCCCCTTGGACTAACATATCAGATCCTTTCTTCGCTGAAGTGCTGGATGATGCCATGGTAGCTCACAGAAAATTCCTTTCGCTAAAGTGTTGAATCGCTGGGTTGCTCTTGAAATTTTTTGCTCTCAAAGTGCTAAAGGTTCATGGTGAAGAATGAGTTCGATACTTGCTTTTTGTTTATAACTTTGTCATTAATGCTCAGTACAAATTAGGGTATGAATTCCGACAGACTGTCACCCACTAAGAATTAATTGCTCGGTAAAGACTTCGCAACTCGGTGAACTTGAGAATTCATATTGCTCCGACCTCGCTCGGTAAAGACGGGTACCGACCTTGCTCGATGAAGACTGATACCGACCTCCCTGTGATCTTACTGCATCTTGTATGCTGATTTAGATCTTTCTTTTAATTCGGTTCTGGAACTGTTTGAGATTGGTCTATGAGAATACAGTTCCAGTGCTTTCTTGGAAATTTAGTTTGAGTCGGTAGAGCCATCCATTCCATTACTTGGACTGGATTGCTCGGTAGATTTAGGAATCCATGTTTGTCTCACCTGTTTCCTGAGCTTAGTTGCTTCATTCTTCTTTCCATCTTCAATTTCACTAGCATTCATGCAGTTTCTGGCTATGTGACCGAGTTTAGTGCATTTGAAGCATCTTACGGTAGTATCTCTTTTCCTTAGATGATGTTTTATGCAATTCATGCCAATGTGTCCATATTCTCCACAGTAATGACATCTACACCAGGTGTTGTAGTCCCATCCAAACATTGCTTTCATAATTTGTTCTGCTGGATTAAATGTCTTGGATCTGCACTCGGATGCCTTGTGACCTTGTTTGTTGCACTTGTGACAATTACCTCTGAATCTTGGTTTTTCCCTGCATTCATTTGCTTTGTGGCCAGGTTGATTGCAGCTGTAACATTTTCCATTGAATTCTGCGTTTTCATTGTTCCAACATTTATTTGAAGTATGTCCTATTTTACCACAATGATTACAAGTAGGTTTTTGATTTCTTTGAGTACCTTGCTTAGAAGATTCGCCTTCTCCTTTGTATCCAAGTCCTGCTTTTCCTTTTTGCCTATGAAGATTTCGCTCATACAGCTGATTCAAGTCTTCTTGACTTTTCAGCATTTAGGTCATCCACCAATCTTAGATTGATTTCCTTTTCAGATCTTAGTTCTTCTCTTGTGCTTTCTATTTCTGATCTTAGATTCAGAATTTCCTCATTTGTATGAGAGATCTGATCAATTAGGTTTTCTAGCTGAAGGGATTTATTTTGGACTTCAATGTTCCTTCCATCTAATTCATCTTTCAATTTGTTTCTTTGTTCCAAGATCTCACAGAATCTTGTAGAGTGTAGCTCTTGTTCTCTTTTTAATTTTCTCACTTCTTCCTGCAGAGACCCATTCTTTTCTAGGAGTTCTTTGACAGCATTGTTTGCTTCATCTGAGTTATTTGAGGGAAAAAGATCTTCAATGCAATTCTTATCATTCATCTGATTTGCAAGTTCCTTCCTTCTTCTTAGGGATTGGGAAAGATGTTCTTTTGCTTCCTTGAGTTTAGCTATGGCCATTTCCAGATCTAGCTTTTCATTTTCAATCACCTTGTTTAGTTTGAATACCTCCATTGTCCTGGATCTTTGCTCAAGCTAGTTAAGCTTTATCTTGAGAACCAATGCTTCTCTGATACCAATTGTTGGAAATATTCAGGAATTAACCGAGTTACTGAGAGGGGAGGGGTGAATCAGTAACTCCAAATTTTCTTACAATTTAACATGTGATTTACTTTTAACCTTTGCATACAGAAAGCATGAAACTTAAATGCATTCACAATAATGACACATAGATTTGGTTACCCAGAAACCTTCCAAAAAGAAAGTAAAACTGGGGTGGGGATGAAACCCACAAAGCTTTAATACTGCAGAATAAAGTTGGCCGGTTAAGGCTTACAATTTGATCACTTCTAATGATCTGCCCTGTTAGGAGCAATAACGATTGCTAAATCCACCCTGTTAAAGGATTTACAAAACATACAATGAAGTATGCACTCGGTAAAGAGATTTTACAAAAGACTGTTAAGTCTACCCGGTTAAAGGATTTAGTATTGATTCACCTGTTAGGATGAAACAGTAGATCTCTGGCTTTGCAACTGGATTGCTGATTGAGATTCGCTGATGTGCTGATCACCTTCTGTGATGAATTTGTCTTTGCTGTTCCTTATACTTCTGAAGCCCTTTGTAATTCGCTTATCTCTGCCTTTCTTTCTTTTTCACATATACGCTTCTTGCTTCCTTCTTTTTGACATTTTTACAACATTGTTTATATACAAGTCTTAAACAATTAATTACAATTACAAAGTCGGCTTGACAAATAAACATAAGTGCTACTAAGTCAGCCCAAGTATGGTTACATGGTTCCTGCAAACTAACTCTGTGACTTTCTGATACTCGGCGTCCACTGCATTACTCGGCATCGTCATGCACTCGGTAGAAGTGAAGGCACGGTTCATACTGATCACTCGGTAGGTTTTGAACTCGATAAATACTGGTGACTCGGTAGACATGATGTTACTCAGTTTATACTGACCTGTTCGGTTTGTACTAACTTGCTCAGTTTGCACTGTCTGCTCGGTTTGCACCCAGAATGCAAATAAGTGTTGTCACTAGTGGCAATTCTGTTTAATGCCAACACTTCAATGATATTTCTTTCTTCTTCAAATGTTGATATGTTGCTCCCATGTTGACAAAGTGCACCTATAATGAAAGCAATTATGACACAACGATAATGAGAATACTCGAAATTGTGGTTTCAAGAATTAGGATTTTGAGTCTAATTTATAGAGTTTTGAGACTAGAATCAATGGATGAGATTAAAAGTCAATCAACAGTTAGGATCACATTTAAAAATTCAAAATTTGCGACGTATATGTTTATGACAAATTGAAGTTGTGCATTTGGAAAATGACAACTTTTATGACAATTTGTGACAGAATTAAATGCATAAATTAAGAGGAATTTGTGAAGCTAAATTAGTGGGTTGAAGGTTTAAGAAGATATTAGGCTAGGGTCCCATGGAGGGGGGCTTCTTAAAAAATAGAGTTGTGGAAGTTGAGAATTTTTTAGAATATTTAAAGGTTAGCTGTCTCATGAATTTTGTAATTCATTTCAACTTAAAAGTTTAAGCTCCTAAATTTAAGGAAGTTGGTGGTCTTATGAATTTTATAATGAAAATTAGCTTAAAAGATAAACCTCTTAAATTTATAAGAATTTTGAAAATCTTTTTTCTAACAAGAAAAGTTATGAAAATGTTTTTTCTAACAAGGAAAGTTTTGAAAATCATTTTTCTAAAAAGGAAAGTCTTCTATATTATGTGTAGTTTTTTTGTGCATACGGGGATATAAAAATAAGATAAAAAAACTCATTTCCCTTTAAATTTTTTAGTTCAGATTTCCTTCTAAAAGTTTTGGCAGGAGCAATTTATTTTTGGTAGAAAAAAATAGATGATTGACACATGGCAAGTAATTTCCACGCCTACCTCGCCCCATTTTTACCTACTTAAATTTACAAATCTAAAAAGTAGGAGCTCACATTTTCTTGCAAAAGATTCTAAATAATCTTGTAGTCCAAAAACAATTTGCCATGGGACCTCTTGCTCCACAAAAATGGAGCTTAAGCCCCCCTCATGGAACCCTGCCTTAGGGGGATGAAAGCTAAATTAGTGGGTAGAAGCACAATTAGTGGAAATGAAGCCAAAATTGAGGGAAGGTGTCATAAATGAGAAATAAGGGGATTTCAATAATTTAAAATTATTAATTCCCTACATTTAAGATTAATTCATTCAAGAATTAATTAATTATGGGATAATGGGAAAAGGGGATAATTAATTCAATTTATTTATCATGGCATAAGACTGAGGAATAGGGGATAGATTATTGGTTGTTTTCCCTTAAAGAGGATAATTAATCAATTGATAGGATTAAATGATTAATGATCAAATTGATAGGATCGGGCATGGTCAAAAGGTCAAATTGACAAGACATGATGAAGATTTAGGGGATGAATGTTAATAATTAATTAAATATATTTTTGTTATTTTAATTAATGAAGAATGAGACAATGATGAAAAATGATAAAGATTGCATGTGCAACATAGAAGAACAGTTAGAACAATGATGAAACAATTTTTTAAAAGTACGCCAAAATGTTAAAAAGTGACACTGCAAGTGTTAACGGTGAGGGGGGGGACAGTGAAATAGGATGGAAAAAATGAGAGAGAGAGAGAGAGAGAGAGAGAGAGAGAGAGAGAGAGAGAGAGAGAGAGAGATCATTACCAGCAAGATCATGTTATGTTTGCACTAAGGAGAGGGGTAGAATTAGGGAGAAATAGAAGGATGAGTGAGAGGGAGAGAGTTAGGGGTAAGAGTGTGTGTGTGTGTGTGAATATATATATATATATATATATATATATATATATATATATATATATATATATATATATATATATATATATATATATATATATATATATATATATATATATATATAGAGAGAGAGAGAGAGAGAGAGAGAGAGAGAGAGAGAGAGAGAGAGAGAGAGAGAGAGTATGTTATTATGATTTAAAGTACAATTCTAAATTTATTTAACCTTATGATTAATATGTATGGCTTGAGTATTTTTCCATATAAATGTATCTAGTGTATATTATACACATCATATTTTAATTTTAAAAGAATATATTAAATTTATAAGAACGTGTTAAACTTTGAATGCATTCAATAAGTGATGCAATGCATCTAACAATATTTATAACTTTAAAATATAAAAATATAATTTTCTTTTTCTTTTTCTTTGTAAGAATAATATAATTTATGTATTTGAAAATCTTATATTACTATTGAAAAATTTTGGTCTTAAAAAGAATTAAGAATTAGTTATTCATAATAAATAATATGTTGATATTAAGTATACATTTTAAATCATAACTAATATTAAAAATTAATAGCACTAAGAAAATTATCAAATGGCTAATAAATATATATATCTATAACTTATTAGACCCTTTAATAATAAATATCTAACATAATATCGGTAAGGTTGACTAGCCTAAGCTACAACACTTAGCGAAAGTATATTATCCATTAGAAAAACACAAAGTATTGGATAAGAGTATTAATAGAAAGCTTGATTCAATCCTCTACATGTAGTAGACCTAACCATTTTAGTGTTTTATGTAGCAATGACAATTTTCATAGAGCTAAGAAATTTGAACATTTTGAATTTGTCCTATAAACTTGAGAAAGAGCACATGCAACAACAATAGGAGTTTTTGCCATCCTATTTTGCTGGTAGTTTTTTTGTTTTAGTGCCCTGCACTTTTTGTTATGGTGCTTTATTGTAATATCTGGGTTTGGTCCCCTATGGTTTATGTCTTCTTCAGTGATAGATTGTTGTCTTTTAGTGCTTCTATGCTTTGTTAAAGGGTTTCGAGGCCCCTTCAAAACCTGCAGTTACCATAATAAAAAAACAACAATAGATAGTGATGGGGATAACAGTAGTTCTTCCTTACTTTTAAGTGAAGTGAGAAATTTGAAGAACCAAAATTGAAAAATAGCAATTGGCATATTAATTTTTTTGATAAGGTACTTTTCTCTTCACCCTGTGTGTTTGTAAGGGCTCTTGTGTTGTTGGCGTTCATAACATATTATCATTTATTCCTTCCTTATTTTGTGACACATAATTGCAAATAAGGCATAACCTATGGATTCTGACATGGAAATCCACACACAAAGGGGAAAGCAATTTCAACACCAAATGGTAGAAACGATCTAGTTGTCTAGAAATTCCAGCCACAAATATACCAACATTCACCACCATGGAAAACAATGTGCCACATGGAAATGGTGGATGGAATATGAAACAGAGGGGGGAGACACAAGTAAAAGGGAAAAACACTAATTGCAGATATTAAGAGGATGTCAAGGCAAGGGAAATGCAAAAACATAGATTGCAAAATGAAGGCAATAAACGTAGGGGAAAATGGTGGGCACTTGAAGAAAATAGAAGTAAAGCCTTTGTCATGCTGACAAAGAAGTGAAAGCATTTTAAGGATTTCAGGATATGAAAATCATCAAATGGTGATCAGAGAACTTCCAAGGTCAAGGGTGAGCACTAGATCTCTTTTACTAAAGCTATCTTCTTATAAATTGCATAAACACATCACTTAAGAAAGAGATTTTGTTTAGGAAACCCTTTTTAAGGTTTTTTTTAATTACATTGACTGGGAACTCAATAGTAACTACATCGTTGAATCTAGTTTTTCACCTATTGATTTCATTTCTTCAAAGTTTTTAAAGTTTTTTCTTCAAATATTTTGTGCATATCATGCAATAATTGTGATCTGGGAAAATATTTTTCTTTTAAGGATACTACCATGAGTGTTCTATGAGTTCATGGGTGTCTATTCATTATTTGGAAATCTACAAAATGGGCACAAGAAGGAAAAGAACTAGAAAAGATTTGAATTTGGCCTATATCTACCAATTACAATTTTCTTTGAAACTTTTAAAATGCTTTAGTCAAATTGATTTATCTAAAATATTAGAACCACATTACTACAAACTCCACTTTTGGCACACATTCAAGCTCTTTGTCAATTGAAGAAGCTTCCACTAATTCCTCTTCATTTTTTCTTGTTTTGGGTTTCCAATATATTTATTTTTAAATTAAGCATTTCAATCTCAATACCATTAAGCTTGAGCCACCTTTGTAATTTAACAATGCTTGTATCTTGTTCCTTTGACCATAATACTCAAGCAATTCATTTCAATAACTTTCTTCCCTTTTCTATAATTCTTGGACAAGAGTCTTGAATCTTGAAATTTTTTGTAGTAGTATTTGTCACTACCTCCTCATGCATATGCCCCAGATAGGTGGTAATAGACACTACTTGAAGAAGACCCCAATTTGGTTTTTAGGCTATATAATCAATACTCATGTGGATATTTGGTATGAAATTGGGGTTATATAGTTAAAATATTGAAATTTCCATGGTTAGTCATTTTAATATATTTGTCTTAGCTACATGTTTGACCCTTTATGTTGTAATCTTCTTACGTAACCTTTGGTATAGTCTCAGTTATGTATAGATATAGATCCCATGTAATTTTGTGGATGAATCTATTTTCCACCTATTCAAGATTATAGAATACATGTTACTTAGAATATTATGTTCTTCTATGAAAATGATAATATTATCCTTTGATATTTTTAAGCTCGTGATCTATCATATCTTTATCTCTTAAGGTATATATCATTATAAATATCATCAGTCCATCATTTTGATGAATGGTTATAAGGTTTTAGGAATAGTATTCATCTTGAATATCTTATCTTAAAGTTTAATATCTAAAGCTTCTTATGGAAAATAACTATTGAAAATTAGCTGGGTTGATGTAATGGCTACCCCTAGTGCTAAAATGATTTTTTAAACTTCTTTTTTTAAAGATTTGTTTGAGTTTGTGGTTGCTTGTAACAAGTATATAATGAATAGATAAAGAAAAATATAACACCAAGTAATGATATTGCAAATTACTATATTAATTATCAACAGTATTGAACCAAGAAACCCTTCTCTTCAAACACTAATAGCTTTGAACCACATTAAAAATAGGTTACTACTTTATTTTCTTCAATAAATAAATTAGTACAATGATTTGCATGCCCCAAAATTACTGCTCCAGTCATAAAAAAAGTTCATTGAGTACAATAAATCAATAAAAACCTTGGTCTTCACCTTTTAGCATTGTATGGCATGCTTCCAATGCATTAATGGCAATTTTTTTTGTCCCAGTTATAGTTCAAACCTGGTATGACCCTTCACCAAGCATTTACAACACACATTTCTTACTACAGATATGTACATTACCTCTTCCTATCATTCTTAGACTTGAACAACACCATGTTCTTATCTCTAAACCTATTTGATGCCCCAGACTATAATTCCAAACCAATTTGATGCAATTATAGTTGTTTATAGGCATGTGTACAACACTGATGTTTCTAGTTCTAAGTATGTAGAACACTTCCTCAACCTTGTACGACTCACATAAACTCCCAAAAAGTGTAGATTGATTTGGCTAGCAACTAAGGATGATTAATAGCAACTTGCACTCTAAACTCCACCTTCAAATCTACTCCCAACTTTTATAATCAGTCAACTTAAATATTTGAAACTTCTTTAATGGAAATGAACCGCATAAACAATGCAATCATATTTTACCTTGGAATTCATATGTAAATATCCTCCTAGCCATGTCTTTCAAGAGTGAAGATAATGTCATTCATGAGGGATATTGTCCTCACAAATCCTTGAAGAATACTTCTCCAATATTTTATCAATTTCATATATTTTTAGCATGTTGAAAGAGAGCCCTTAATATCTTATATAAAAATATCATAAGAGCTCATTCATGCACCTTTCCCATGTGGGATAAACAAAATCACTTTTTGCCTTTTCCTATTTTTTTGAGATTTTGCTTTTTTCCCCTATTTTCACACGATTCCTATTTTTTGTGATTGCATTTTCCCCATGTTTTATCGTGTTTCCTATTTTCCTGTGATGTTTTTTCCTTTAATAGTAAGTCCCCAAACATTTCGTATCTCCAATGTCTTATTAAATAAAGGGGAACTCTTTTTATTAAATATTTCCCACAACTATAGACATAATCATTACTAAAGCTAAATATTTAAATTTAACTTTATAAACTAACTTTATTAATGCAAAATAAATCCTTTGTCACTATTAAACATTTTATATTGATATGTCACTGCCACTGAAAGTCCCAACCATGTCTAGAATGACTTACTAGAAATAGTATGCTTGAAACTGCCTTTAAACACCTCAAAATCACTTGTAACTAAAATTGTGTAGGCCAAATATCATCAAAATCCTTTAAAAGTCTTGGTTATCCTATGAGACCATGGATAAATAGGCTAACAAAAATGTCATACAATGTGTGCTAGAAAAGGGAACATTACAGTCTGCCCTTCCCAAAATTGCTTGTCCTCAAGAAATTCCAATACTACCCCAAGATCACCATGTTGAACCAAAGTGAAACTAAGTATGATCCCAAGACCCCAAGACAACCTAGGAGATCCATATCACTAACCACTAAAATCACTACCTTTCTAGATGCCAACATAATATACCTCTTGATAAAAACTAGTAAGTAGATAAATCAAATACTGCATCATCTTTGTCAACTCCTTAGGAAATTGCTTTCTAAGAAAACTAAACTAGAAAACCATGGGAATAAACCCCAATATGCTAACATTTCCTTCCTCATCCTTAATTATTTAATTGCAAAACCAAATGATCACATGGTTCCTAATCAACCTCAAAAAAGAACCACCAAGCTGACACTGCACCACTCTGATATAATCTTAAATTAAAACTCAATTATTATGTGCAAGCCTCTCACCCATGTATGTACTTGAATCTCTTATGTCATTAATCATACTCAATATGAAATCAGGAATAGTCTTCAACATATCTCCAAATGTAATCACACACACATCTTCATATTTTTCAATAGCAAGAAGTCTAAAAAACTAATTTATATTCACTTGTTGAATACCTTTTCTCTCATAGATTGGTAAATTATCATCAACATCCCATTCCCAAGTGTTTTAGAGATCGTAATGTGCACTCAAATCTATACAAATAGTTGTTATCATCACTACATAAACTGAAAATTCAATGATTAACATCATAGAAGAACTTTTATACATTGAAATGTGAGATGGAAGCCAAGGAACCAAATCTGAAAATTCATTCCTAATTGGTTGTAGGCTTCTAGAATATGACTAATGCAAAAATATAATAGTCTCTTATCGATTAGAGAGAGATTGTGATAATTTTCTAACTATTTAACTACCAAATCTTCAATGCTATGACTCCCATATTCATTCAAAATTCTTGGTATATCCATGAAAATAAGAACTTCATATACCTCATGCTCCTTCTTAATGCCAATCTTCAAATAGCGAGGGAAGCTCATACCTTGTGTGAAACTTGAAACAATGAATACATCCTCATGCTTAGGCTTTCAATCTTGAGTATATGTAAAGTGATTTTCCAAATCCATGTCAACCTAAAAATTCATATTTGACATCTTATGACAAACAAGTGCATAAGGAATTTTGTTCACAATCAACAAATCAATATTTGATACAAAAAAATTCATAGAATCTTCATAACATTCAATCAATTCTTCTTCAAACATTGGTTTCTCATCAATGGTGGCTATCCTTTCTAATTGGTTGTCATAGAAGACAAACTTTATGATTGAGATTGTGCCAAACTCAGCTCTATGTTAATCTTGTTAATTTTATTTTTTGTTGTTTGTAGAGCCTCTTGAGTACCTTCCAAGGTATCCTTAGTATCAAAAAGCTCATAGGTGAGATTTTCAACTTATTCTTTCATATGCAATGATTCTAAATAAATTTCTATGAGAATAAGGAGGTGGTCTCAATCTAAAAGTAAGTGGAAATATTTTGATTTCATAGTTTCCATAGCTTCTTTGATCACCTATAAATTAGCATTGGAAGATTCTTCTCCACCCCCTTTTTGTCTTCTCTCAAGTTGTCCCTTCCAAAGGTGACCTTTGACCAACTTGTGCATGTCATCAAAATGTGTTAATGTTGCAACTATCTTATCTTCATTTATCTTCAGTTGGTTCTCCAATTTATGTTTCTTAACAAGTGTATGAACAACAATAGATTCATATGATGAAGTAACTGAACTACTTTGAAGGACTTGTATCTCACAGAAGACTTTTTCTATGATATCTTCTTTGCGCTCTTTCTAATTTAGTGCTAAGTGTAATACCCCAAAAATGGGCTATAAGTTCATTAATCTCCTACATTGACAATTCGAACGAAATCGACATCAAAGTCCTAATCTAAGGCACATCTAAACATCATCGAATCATAATTGATTATCTTAAATTCTGCATCGGGGAATATTCCTAGTAATATTCCTAATTATCTTAATTATCTTTAATTTAATGATTATTTGGCGATAAATCACATTTATCCTAAGTTTGATTAATTGAATATTTTCATATTTAATTAATTAGATTTAATATTTGCCACTTAATTGTGTAATTAAATTTAATTCTATCTATTATTAATTATATTATTTAATTTTGACAATAAATCAAAATTCCTATCTTTAATTGATTAAATTCTTATTTAATTAATTAAAGCATGTTGTCATTATTTAATAATATAATTTTTAATAAAAGTTTGGTAAAATAGTTAATTAACCCATAAATTAATTATTTTATTTCAAAAATCAGTTGAGTTGAGGATAAATCACTTTATTTATTTATTTAATTCTTAATTATTATGCATATTCAAAAGAAACAGTTAAACTCCAAATCAGAAAATCAATGCAAGTTATTGACTTTTTGGAACTCAACATCCTTTTGGAGTTCAAAAAGCTGATCTAAACTCTAATTTGAGTTAAAAAGCTGTTTTTGCATGATTTTGAGAATTAACTATCTTTCATGATCAGATAACTCAAAAATCAAGATGAGTTAATTTGAGTGATTTATGGCTTTTATCCATGCACCTCCAAAGCCCTGGATTTCTATAAATTAAAGGCTTTAGCTCTTCACAAATCATCTCATATTTTGCACAATCACGCTGGAGAATTGGAATTGAAGAATCAAAGCTCTTGCAAATCGACATCTTTGTGAGATCAATCTTATTTTTGCATTCATATTGCATATCATTGTTAGATAGATCAATTTATAGCATATCAATTTCATCTAGCATAGATTCATATCAGTTTTTATCATTCTTATTGTATAGAAAAATCCAAAAAAAAAATAGCTTAATTGTATTCAATTTCATATCCATCTTTTGCATTCAAATCCTTCATTTAGGTGTCGTCTAGGTCACTGATCTCGATTACAGTCTGAGAACATTAATCTCACACCTATTAGAAGGCAGTAAATCGCTTGGTTAGATAGCTTTCAATTTTGCACGATTTTGATTTTTGCTAACCTCTAATGTTTTACTGAGTGTTGTGTCTATAGATCAGGTACAATTTTCACACACACATTTCTGGTGCCCACCGTGGGGCCCTGAAACGGGTTTCCAATTCAATTCTTTCAATTTCTATCTTTTTATCCTTGGGATCCGTGCCAAACTGTGATTTTTAATTTTGTCTGTACATCTGTCGTACGAGTTTTGGCATCAGGATTCAACTGTCGTATGGTAAAAGACCCACTGTCGTACGAGCTTTTTATATTGTCGTTTCATCAGACACCCAGTGTCGTATGGTAAGAGACCAACTGTCGTACGAGTTTCGACATCAGGATTTGACTGTCGTATGGTAAGAGACCCACTGTCGTACGAGTTTCAGCATCAGGATTTTGATTGTCGTATGGTAAGATACCCAGTGTCGTACAAGTTTCTGGACTGTCGTATGAGATCATACCCACTGTCGTACGAGTTTCTGTACCAGTTTTTGACTATCATTTCATTTTTCAGAGCAGAGTATCAGATTTGATTTTTATATTTCGGCTAACTGCTAATTTTGACAATTGAAATTCTCTGTTTTGATTGCTCTCTGCTGGTTTTGATTGGGAAAAGCACAAGAATTGCTAAAAATCAGGTAAAATCTACTAAGCGCGTTGCGAGGATCACCAGGTATTCTCCTTCATCTAATAACATTTTGATTTGGGCTTAAAATAAATCTCTTATGTGTCTAGCTTGTGTGCATCTTCTCCTGCTTTTATTCTACACACTTGCATAATTTGATACTAGGTTGTGATCCCTTAAGGATTCATTAAGTAGTCTTAAGATACTTGTGATTGATCTTGATTGCTATCTTGGGTTATTGGACTCGCTAATCCGCCGGCCCCTCATTTCCACCCCGTGGTTGCAATCTCAACGCCATAAAGGGGAGGGGTCAACAGGACAGAAGCGTTAAATGTTCCACTTGGCAACCCTTTTGTGTTTTTAGGAACTCACTTGTTTTCTAAGTTGGGGACTCATTTTTAGCTTGTGTGAGGTGTTAAGTGTTCCACCTTGTGGACTCATCTCATATTTGCTTTAAGCATTAAGTTTTCCTCTTTCTACTTTTTGAATGCTTTTGGTAGATTTACTTTCGGAACATATATCTGTGCTCACATAGTAATTAGGCCCTATGAACACTATTCGTGATTCTTGAGAGATTGGATTCCTAGCGAAACCTTTCTTGACGATGGAATCCTTGTAGGTAGGGAGGATACTTAGTGTGTTTCACATTCAACTTGGTTAGTGAGTCTTCTCTTATTGATCGATACATTCTCTCTCTGGAGAGGTTGATAGATCACGTGGGGTTGATATCACAAGCTTTGGTGAATCAAAATTGGTTAGTGCATCTTCTCTTATTGATTGATACATTCTCTCCCCGGAGAGGTTGATAGATCACGTGGAGTTGATATCACAGACCTTGGTGGAACAAAACTTTGTCTTAGCGTGTCGGATTAATCTGCTTGCTTTGTTTGGGTTAAAAGTGAAGAGGTGTCAAAACCTTGAATCTGGAGCCAAGTCCCCTTGTGGTATACTATTGTGAGTCATCTTTAGAGAGGGTTAACCGTAGCGGACAATCCCTTCACAGGGCAAACTGCGTTGATGAAACCTCAAGCGGTCATAGCCATTTTCGCCGTGGTAGTGACAGCCGCTATATAAATGTCCTTGTGGAAGAAATCTCCACGGGTATGGTTCATTGTTGGGTTGTCAGATCTCCCTAGCAGCTCTTGAAGATTAAGTTCTCGGACTGTGTCAAAACCCTGGTGCGCCGGGATTGGAGTTCACCCCTTTGAATCATAAAAGTTGCAGAGTCAAACCATTACTAAAAACCCTAGAGAGGCCAATTTTTCACTTTCAGGTATATGTGTGTTATTGCAAAACTTTTCAGAACATACACAATTAGTACTCTCAGGGATTAGCACAATTTGGTCACTTGATTGTTCATGCGCAAGGTTGCTTTTGCCCTTGTTCATTGTTTTCAGACGTGCTTGGAATCACTTGCTTGCTATTCTGCGTGCTTATTTATCTACTTGGCTATTAAAAATGATCAAATCTGGTATAACCTTCAAAATTTGGACAGTACAATTTGCAAACAATCCAAAACTGAAAACCTTAAATTTTGCAAAAATTGACGTAAAGTTCTTTCTGGAGTCAAAAGTCATTTCAAGAGGTCAAAAGTCGTATGACTTTTTGTCAAATGTCATTTCAGTAAAGCCCATATGTCGTATGATTAAGAACCCAGTGTCGTACGAGTTTTCAAACCAGCAAAATTCAAGAAGCCAAAAATTTTTAGCAACTATCGTACGAGTTTTGTCAACTGTCGTTTCATATCTACCCCACTGTCGTACGAGTTTCACAACTTTCGTTTCATATCTACCCAACTGTCGTACGAGTCTGCAGAGTGTCGTTTGGAAAAATTTGAGAAAGTTGTCAGAAATTGTCAAATTGCAAGATATCCAATGTTTCCAGCCTAGATCCAGAATCTGTCAAAAATATCATTGTGTCAAGAACAGAGCAGTAGCTATTGAGCATTCTACCATTTTTTGAGTTTGATCTTTTGAATCTGATCTAGTCTTCTGTTTGATCAATTTGAATCCTTTTTATCTCGTGTCAAAACCTTGTCATAACTATCAATCTTCAATCAATCAATCTTCAAAAACAAACTAAGTGTTGGGAACTCGTGTCCGCTATCTTTTGGGCGATCTATCCCATACATCCAGGGCACAGTTTCCTTCACCCACATCTCATCAGATTTTCAAAACTATCATAATCTTGACAAGGTTGCGTCATCCGATTTTCTCGAATCAAATTGTTCTTCAGTTGTCTTCATCCTTTTCTTCTGTTTCATTCAAAGTTAATGGTGGATACCAGAGCTTCTTCACACAAGAAATCAGAAGAAACATCTCAGCACTTACTTTTGACCAATACCCCGGGTCCAACTCTTGAACAACTCATCAATTCAGGTATCTATGAAGATGACGGTCTCGGCAACTTTCGATTGAAAACTGGTTACATACCTCCTCTATCAACTCACATAGGTAATCAATAAACTTCTCCTCAATCTATTCCAGGGAGCCCAAAGACTCCTACCATGTCTCAAGCAGGGACAAACCATGATTCTCTAGGAGGAGGATCCTAGGGACACCATTCTCAACATAATGCTGACCAAGAACCTACCCCCTCTAAAATCCATCGATGTCAGAATGATGATGAATTCAAGAGAATGATGAGCCATTTCTTGAAAGTGGATAGAGAGGCATACTTTTTACAATTAGCCCAGGAAGGGGCTAAGCTTCCTCCCAACTTTAACGTTGATGATATAATCACACATGAGGAAGAAACTCCACTCACAGCTATGACAAAATAGATACACGCTATACAAGTTGAATTTAACAATCTTAAGAAGGAGAAGGAACCCAAGGAGTTCTCCATGGAGGCCCTATGTCCTTTCCCGTTCGACAAAAACTTGTATATGCCACCATTCCCAAAAAGAGTGGAGATACCAAAGTATGACAAATATGACGGACACTCTGATCCTCAAGATCATGTCAGAGAGTTCTGTACGCAATCCATGGAATTCATGCATGAACCGACTTATCTAATGCGTCTTTTTCCTAGATCTTTGGGAGGAGCATCCATTCAGTGGTTTTCAAGATTACCTTCTACGATCAAAACTTTTGAGGAATTGATTAAATTGTTTTATCAACAATATTCCTACAATATTCAACATTCGATTACCATGATCGATATCTGTAACCTCAAGCAATATCCAGGGGAATCATTCCTAACTTTTCTCAAGAGGTGGCGAAAGAAGTTTTCTTTATATGCTAGACCAATTCTCGAAATGGAGAAACTTGAAATATTTATCAATAACCTTGTTCCAGAGCTCAACTATCCATTACAAATGCAAGATCATGTATCTTTTGATAAAATGGTGGATAATGCAATCAAGATTGAGAAAGTACTTGTCAAGAAAGGAGAAATCACACTTCAAAAGGACAAGTCTGAAGTGGGATCTAGCTCAAAAGATAAAAACAAGAGCTGGAATAGAAACAAAGGTATCGTCTCTGATGGTGTTGTTGACACTATCCACACCCCATCAAAGGCACCGGCCTACAATCTCACCCTTGCCACCAAAGCCATTGAAGCTTCAGAGAAAAAATCTGCTGAACCATCTCCAAAGAAGCCATTCAAACGATGGGATAATAAATGAAAGTTTACTCCTCTGGGAGAATCTTTGGAATCTGCTCTGAGGACCCTGATAGCTGATAACATGATCTCTTTACCACCAATCCGAAAACCTGATCCGGATCCAAAACCATATTGGTGGAAAGATAATGAATTATGTGCTTTCCATCAGACTAAAGGCCACAAAACTAATGGATGCTTCCATTTGAAGCATACCATTCAAGACTTGATAGATCAAGGGGACATCACAATTGATAATCCTACCAGCAATAATGATCACACATCATTTACAGAACCTTTTCCACAACATGGCAAGGGAGTTTCCACTTCTCAGCCTAACATGGGGGCAAAAGTCAACTATGCCTACCCTGGAAACGATGCTGTCATCAATATGGTGGAACCATGCCTCTCTGAGAGCTGTAATGTCATCACGATTGTACGAAGAGATAGAAATCATTCCTCAGCTAATGCAGTTACCAGATCACAAGCTCAGATGCATCTGAAAGGACAAACACCAAATTCATCTGATGTCCCTAAGATACCTTTCAATCTCACATCTGCTTCTAAACAGAAGGTTGTCTCGAAATCTTCCAATCCAAAGGATACCAGACCTACATCTTACAGCATCGTACAACAACTCCAGCATACCAATGCCAAAATCTCTATGTTTGAGTTACTTCGAATATCTCCAGCTCACAGAGATATCCTAGACAAAGCTTTGCTCGGCTCTAATGTTCCTGATGATCTAGATCTAGACAGGTTCCAGACTATGGTTGGTCATCTAACATCTCCGCAATATATCTCCTTTTTAGAAGAGGATGACAACTCCCTAAGTCACCCACATAATCAGCCCTTGCACATAGAAGTCTTGATCCAGAACCGTCGAGTCAAACGTGTGTTGATAGATGGGGGCGCAGGCCTCAACATTTGTTCTTACAACTTAATCACACAGTTGGGATTCTCAGAGATGGCTATTGATCCTCGAAAGAAGATCACCATAAAAGCCTATGATGAACAAGAAAGAGCTTCTAAAGGCACCATTGTCTTGCCCATCCGGGTGGGTCCAGTCATCAAAGATACCACATGTCAGGTGCTCGATCTACCATTGGCTTACAATATCCTTCTAGGGAGACCCTGGATACATGAAATGCAAGCTATTCCTTCGACATACCATCAATACTTGAAATTTCCCTATGAAGGAGTGGAGGTTACTATCCCAGCTGATTTGAGTACAACTTGCAATACATTGAAGGAAAGTGCCGATAAACTTGTTCCCAATAACAGAGAATCTTCCATCAAGCAACAAAATGTGGCTTCCACATCTAAGATGGATGACATTGCTAAAGAGATCAATACCAAAGAAAATGGGATGGGAGAATACACTATAGAGCCAATCTTGTCTCTGACATCTCTCCCAATCTCACCTAAGTCGTATGGCCAATCCTTGAAGCAGTCTAAATCAGAACCTAAGGAACCTATGGAAGCATACAAAAGACATTTTGTGGTGGAACAAGTATCCAAACAAGAATTTGAAGAGGATGAAGCTGTGCTGGCATGGCTATATAAAGAGGATTCTAAATCTAAAATTGTTCAACCTAGTGAATCTATAGCACCTACAGTCCCTTCTAATTCATATGGTCCAGGAAACAAATTGATGGCCAAGATGGGATATTCCGGTCAAGGGCCTCTAGGAATTAGGGGAAAGGGTCTTGTGACCCCCATTTCACATATTGGTCGAGCCAAAAAAGATACTGGTGGCATAGGGTTTAAGAAGAAACCCTATCATCTCAAAAGTGGTTGTTCTCATGTCATAGAACAAATTGCACCAGGAGAACCCCTTCTTAAGAAAGAAGAAACAGAACCCTCGGATGATGATTCAGATAGCTCTAAGCTTATCCCCTATGAAAAATTGCCTAAAGAGATCAAAGATCTTCTTGATGATATAGATGATCCTATCAGAAGAATTAATGTAGTAGAAACACAAGAACCTACTGTAGCACAAGAGATGGTTGTACCACAAGAACCAGCCAATCTCGAAGGCAATCAAACTGATCAAGAAGCAGGGGGTCGTTATTCTGACACTGATTCCCATGAATATGAATTCAAGTCAGAGACTGAGGGTAATCCTTCTTGGGGTATTCATCCTGATTTCACGCATTTTCTAAGATTTCCTGGAGATTCTGAATCAGAAGATGAGTCAAATGATTATGAATGGGGTGCCATTCTAGAAGAAGATGAGCTTATAACAGAGAAATCTATTGATGTTATTCACCAATATGTCTCTCAACCCAACGTAAGTCTAGAGCGAAACAATGAACTTAACGTGTCTGATCCACCTATGGCTGAAGAGGACTCCCATGATGACGTTGAGCCTATTCACGAATTAAACATTTTGAGCTGTAATATCACCTTTGAACTTGAGCGTCAGGTTAGGACCAATGATGACATATCCACATCTGTGAACACCATATCCCAAGCCTTTCCCGCTTTGACTATCCAATGCCATGATCTTATCGACCAAACTTCCACAAACCCAAACCATGGTATGTATACCTTCCCAAATGACTATGCCCTTGCCTGCTACCTCAATGCAGTTGAGCCTATGAGTACTTCCATCAATGAACCGAGCGTCAGCATGACCGAGTCAGACATCAAATATCTTAGTCAGAAAAACAAGAGTAAAAAGAAAAAGAAAAAGAGTTCTGAGGGTGAAAACCACTTTGTGGCAGTCTCAGAACTGACAAAAGTAAAAAGAAAAGATGTATCTGAAGGTGAAAACCTCTCTGAGGCACCTAAGGATGAGATATTTGATGTCCTTTCGAGTCATTTACAGGATAGATCTCCAGTTCTGATTGAGCCAACTCAATCCATCAATTTGGGTACAACAGAGGAACCACAATTGGTACATGTAGCACAATCTCTATCAGACGAAGAGAAACAAAACTTCACTACCTTCTTATCAGAGAAAAAGATCAACTTTGCATGGAAATATTCAGATATGCTAGGATTGGATCCCAATCTCATTATGCACCATCTATCCATTGCTCCTGGAGTAAAACCAATCAAACAAAAATTGAGAAAGATGCATCCTCATGTTGCACTCTTAGTCAAAGCAGAACTAGAAAAACTCCTAAAAGCTAGATTCATCCATGTCATAGACTATGCTGAGTGGATTTCCAACATTGTACCTATTTCAAAACCAGATGGTTCAATCAGAGTGTGTACGGACTTTAGAGATGTGAACAGAGCATGCCCTAAGGATGACTTTCCACTACCTAACATTGATATGATAGTGGACATGACTGCGGGCTATGAAATGTATTCCTTAATGGATGGCTTTTCTGGATACAACCAAATCAAAATTGCTCCAGAAGATCAAGAGAAAACAGCTTTCACATGTGCGTGGGGAACTTTCTGTTGGAATGTTATGCCATTCGGACTCAAAAATGCTGGAGCTACATATCAAAGAGCAATGACATCTATTTTTCATGATATGATGCATAGAACAATGGAGGATTACGTAGATGATACCTTGGCAAAATCCATGATTAGAACTGAACATCTAACAGACTTGAGCATGATCCTCAACAGAATGGAAAAATTTAGTCTTAGACTAAATCCTAAAAAGTGTGCTTTTGGCGTCACTTCTGGAAAGCTCCTAGGATACATCGTCTCCAAGAAAGGCATTGAAGTTGATCCAGCTAAGGTCAAGGCTATAATAGAGATGCAACCTCCCACAAATATTATTCAAATGAGGACGTTGCAAGGCAGAGTTCAATCTATCAGAAGATTCATATCACAGCTAGCAGACATCTCACAGCCTTTTACAAAAACATTGCATAAAGGTGTGACCTTTGCATGGAATGAAGAATGCAAGAACAACTTTAAACATATCAAGAAGTATCTATCAAATCTGCCTATATTGATGCCTCCTATTCATGGGAAGCCATTAATATTATATGTCTCCGCAACAGATACATCACTGGGGGCATTATTAGCACAGCATGATGAGAACAAGAAAGAAAGAGCCATCTACTATATCAGCCGAACTTTAGTGGCCTATGAGAAGAACTACTTAATGATCGAGAAGGCATGTCTAGCTGTGATCTTTGCATCACAGAAATTGAGACACTACATGTTAACTCATACCACTCATTTGGTAGCTAAAATTGATCCACTGAAATATCTCCTAAGCAAAGCTGCCCTCACAGGTAGACTAGCTAAATGGGTCATGCTCTTGAGCGAATTTGACATTGAATATGTTGAAAGAAAAGCTATCAAAGGACATGTCATCGCTGATCAATTAGCTGAAGCACCACTGTTTGATGATACACCCATGCAAATGGAGTTTCCCGATTCCTCTATCATGCACCTCTGTTCTAGAGCATGGCAGTTATTCTTTGATGGCTCCTACACACAGAATGGATCCGGAGCAGGCATATTGTTCATTACTCCTCAAGGATACTTGATACCCAAAGCATTCAGATTAAAGTTTCCTTGCACGAACAATATTGCTGAATATGAGGCACTTCTCAATGGTATGAAAATGGCAATACAGTGGAGAGTTACAGAGATGCACATTCATGGAGACTCACAACTGGTCATCCACCAGGTCAATGATGTGTACCAAACCAAAGATGAAAAGCTCATTCCTTACAAGAGAATGGTCGATGATTTAAAGAAATACTTCATCTCTATCACATTTGAGCAAATACCCAGAACGGAGAATAAGGCTGCTGATGCAATGGCAACATTATCTACTCTTTTACAACAGCCTGAATATGAACTACGCTACGAGTTCCTGGTGGAAGCCCTATCCTACCCTGCATATGACTCCCCTGAAACCCGCATGATCTGCACTGTTGTAGGTTATGACTCATCTCGCTACAAAAATTTGTTCTCCTATCTCCACGACCAAATCATCCCTGACTCCTTTAACCGTTTTGAGAAATGAAACCTTATCTGATCTGCATCCCGATATGTCATCATTGGTAATGATCTATACAAACGAGGTCTAGATGGTACACTGCTTAGATGTTTAGAATGGGAAGAGTCTCAACGTGCATTAGAGGAAGTCCACGAGGGTATATGTGGGTCACACTCGAATGGGTTAACGTTAGCTCGAAAACTTATTAGGGCTGGGTATTATTGGCCTGAAATGGAAAAAGAAGCTATTAAATTTGCTAAAAACTATCAACAGTGTCAAGTACATGGCAACTTGATTCATGCTCCAGGGAGGGATCTGATTCCCTTTACTACACAATGGCCTTTTCAACAATGGGCATTTGATCTCATAGGTGCTATCCATCCGCACTCTTCTAATGGACATACCCATATAATCATAGCTACAGATTATTTTACAAAATGGGTAGAAGCAGTTCCTCTAACACAAGCAATGGGGAAACAGATCTCTATGTTCATCCTGAACTACATCATTTGCAGATATGGGATCCCTCACTCTATAATCACAGATAACGGGGGACAATTCAAAAACAAGGACCTAGATGACTTATGTGCCAAGTTCAAAATTACTCAACATTGGTCATCTATCTAATATCCTCAAGGGAACGGACAAGCTGAGGCTTCAAACAAAAATCTCCTGAAGATCTTGCACAGAACAATGAATAAAATAGGAAGAGACTGGCATCTGATGATCAATCCAGCTCTCTGGGCATACAGAACTAGTATCAGAACGCCTACAGGGGCTACACCTTTCGCTTTAGTTTATGGGTCTGAAGCGGTACTGCCTATTGAGGTTGAAATCCCATCACTCAGAATCAAAATGCATGGACTTGTCACTGATGAAGACTACAGAGTGTCGAGGTTACAAGAACTTGAATTACTAGATGAACGCAGGCAAGCAGCGTATGATCATCTCAGAGTGTATCAGAAAAGAATGTCTAGAGGCTGCAACAAGAAAGTCAGACATAGAGAATTTCAGGTTGGCGATCTAGTGTTGAGAGAAAATCCTAAAAATCAATCACATCGAGAACGCAAGGGGAAGTTCGAACCCAACTGGCTGGGTCCCTTTGTAATCACTGCTACTTTTGGCTCTGGTGCCTATCAACTCTCAACAACTGAAGGAGAACAGCTCCGAGAACCAATCAATGTTCTCCATCTGAAGACATTTTATGCCTAAGGCATTCAGTGCTTGGTAAAATGTCCTGAGAAAAATCTTAAAAATCAGAAAAAAACCTGAAAAAAATGAACATCTTGGTGAAAACCTAGCAATAGGCGCCTTGATGATTCACAAAAAAAAATTGAAAAATATCAAAAGTACAAAAAAATTGAAAAAATGAAAAATACAAAAAAATGAAAAAAGAAAGAAAAAGTGCCTTGGTGAAAACCTGGAAACAGGCGCCTTGGTAGCAAAAATAGAATCTCTACCAAGATGGTGAAAACCTGGCAAACAGGCGCCACTTGTTTCAAAATGCTCCATCTATCAGCACAATCTTGGTCTTTCCCAACTTTCAGTTTTGCTTTAGTTTGTACATATCTCCCGGTTTGTTTCTGCATATCCTGGTTTCAATAAGTCGGTCTGTACACCAATCAGCTCAAGCGTCTGTATCCTATCAATGTTCAAACTTGGGGGCAATCAATGTCATATCCTATGGCCTCCAATGTATCTTAGACGTGTCATATCCACTCAGAATCCTTTGAAGCTTCAAGTTGAGTCAGTCAGTCAGTCTCGTCTCCAGAAAGGATTTTTGCATCAACAACAATCAAACATCAAAACTCAAACTAAAAACAATCTGTGCTTTTCATGCTTTTATCTCCTTGTATGCTTACTGATTCGCATTGAGATTTTTGCATATTGTGTCCCTTCAAGCTCTTCAATGATATCCTTTATAGGATTTAGAGAGTGATGACTGGGGGCATAATCTTTTCTTTGCCTTCTGCTTGTATGTGAAAATCTAACATCTTTGGAACTTCTGGATTGAAATGGTGTCCGACTGTAAGAGCCTCTATCTCGAATTGGATGGCCATGCGTACCTCAACCATTGATACCCAAAAAATTCAAGGAAGTTTGATCTAACTATTGTCTTTTTGAGTAAGTTCTTTCTCCTACTGTGAAACATGATCTTGCCTAAGGAGGTGAACGATAAAGGGTCACTACGGGTAATTCACATTGGATTTAGAATGATCTCTTAGCTGTTTGATGTGTTTTTAACGCAAGGCGTACTCAGGTCATCACGAAGTTTATGTTTTGATGCTTGTACAAATTGCTATATCAAAATGGACATGATATTCAGGTCATCCTGGCGCTTGTGCCTTGGTGCTTATATCTAATCTGACATTTCGAAAACAAAATCAATATTCATATATCCATGGTTGTTGACCAGTAGGTGTTGTATTGATTCTTGCGCATACAAATCGATATTCATATGTCTATGGTTTCATAACTAGTGGACATTGTATCGATTTCTCCGGTTACCTAAAAGTTCAATGATGATAACAAATCGACATATGATCAGTGACTAGGTCCTAGGGCTTAGAGTGCATTTCATTATTGCATGTCTCATTGCATTTTACATATTTGTATGATCTCACAATGACTAAATGAACTTCAAAAGCTTAAATGATTCTTCAATCACATCTTCAAATCTAACAAAAGTTGAACCTAACTTGAAGGTCTCTTAACGGAATCGCAAGCAATAATCCTCCTGGGTCAACCATCTTTTTGACATAAGACTGAGTACTTGTCTTCATCAACCTGCAAAACATATCATGTGTATCATTGCATTTACATATTATGTCATAAACATCCATTGCATAAACATACATATTTCCATAATCACTACATCTACATAACATTCATACATATGAAAGAAATTATCGAATTGCATTGATCCATACATACATTCTACACTACTCATAGCATTCACATCACATGATATCATCATACGTAACAAAAATGACAAGTACACATGATGTCACAACCAAAAATATCGATCTCATCTATATATCAAAAATCTCAAATAGTCAGGGGTACACTACTGGCACAGGGTACAAATGAATAAAGCTCCATAGAGCTATCAGACACAACGATGTATCAGTAAGAAAGTAACAGAAGATCAAGAGAATTCAACTGTCAGCATGCTCCTCTGCATCTGGTGGAGGAGGAGGAGGTGCATCTGGTACCACCTCCGCTCTCGGTGCCCTAGCTCCCTCTAATGCTGCCATATACTGAGAATAGGTCGGCACTCTCTGTGCAGCAGGGACTACTGCATAGTACGCAAATACATAATATGAGGCCTGCGCTGTCTGATGAATCACCTCTGCCTGTAATCTCTGTATCTCGGTGCGCTACTTTGTACGCTATCTATTTGCCTCTCGATGCCTCTCCTCTAATCTGGCCTGCTCTATCTTCAGGTCCCGGACCTGAACTGTATGCCGTCTGATAATCTCAGCCAAAGTAAGAGGAATCTCAGGCTCTGCATCAGCTGCTAGCATCTCTGTGTCCTGTGCTGGCTGTGCTGGCTGATCTGCATGTGAAGGAATGCTCATCCTGTGCGCCTTACGGCGTCTAACCTCAGCACCCAAATCAAATGTGTCATCCACACTGGTCCCACCTGGAAACTGCTCAGCTCCTAGAACATCATCTACAGATCCTACTCCACCCAGTGTGCCACTCTCACCTCGGCTCCGTCTCTGTGTGCCGAAAGATGTGCCCGCTGTAGATCTAGGAGGACGTGGAGGCCTCGCATGTCCTGGTGCTCTTTGTAAAGGAGTCATAGCTCTCTGTCTCGGAGGAGTAGGCTGTACCACCTGTGGTCTCGGTCCTGCTCTCATAGGAGCCCCTGTAACATCCATCGCCTCCTCCATGGAGGGTATCAGCTCTATCGGATCAGAAAATTGGTGTACCCGGTGATCAGCAAGCCATGCCACATATGCATCTGTCACCCCGGCATCAACAACCTGTGGAAGGTAGTCCCAATCCCTACCAATAATCCGGCTATACTCCTCAGTACATACAGAATAACTCAGCCGTGGTGCCCATCCGAGCCCTATCTCATGCATAATGCGGGCATAAGCAGTATAATCCTGCGGGACATCCTGAATGCGTCCATACTGATGCCAGACTCTGGTAATCAAAAATCTCTCCAAGATGGTGGAGGTCCGTCCTATCAATAGCCTGCTCTGAAAAACAAATGACAATTGCTCTCTCGCAGTAGGCCAGGCCTCTATCTGTACATATGGTCTCCAGATCACAAAGGTCATGTCATCCAAGCATCGGCGGAAATACTCGGTGTGACCCATGCGAACCTGAGTAACGTAGCCAGCATACGTATATATAATCGGCTCCTGTGGCTGTTGCTAATTCTGAAACACTGGTCTCAACACTGGGATATGCTCCCAAGCCCATATCTGCAGTACCACCGCTCCTGAAGCAAATGTCTTGCAGTCCTGATACACGACCTCGTGCATCTCAGAATACAAGTGCGCCAACAGACACTGACCCCAGGCAAGCTCAGTTGGTGTAGCCATCAAGAGTGCTACCATAGGTGCCCATCCCATCAAAAAGCCGTTCTGCTGACGGCCAGGCATAATCAACTCTCCGATCATCCCCGCAATGATACACTCTAGACAATGTGTCTGACCATATCTCTGCACTAGTGTCTCCCAAGATATAGACCCAGTCAGCTGTGTCTCATCACCGAACAGTCGTCTGAACGCATGCAATCCCCTCGATCCTCCACTAACATACTCGGGACGTCGCGGAGCATGGAATGGAATGCGAAGAATCCTATAAACATCCTTAGGGGTCACAGTGATCTCCCCAGTCGGAAGGTGGAAAGTCTGGGTCTCAGAGTGAAATCTCTCAATCAGGGCAGTCAATAAACCATGATTTACCCTAATATCGGGTAAATGAATCAGGTGCTCAAATCCACAGGCAGCGAGATGAACCCTCATCGGGTCTGGCAAGGCAACACATAATCTCTGGGTGGCCGGATACGAATGGTGAACATGTACGTCAGGATATGTAACCTAAATCATAATGCAACAGGGTGTTTTGTTAGAAATTCAGGCCAAAATATCAGAATGACACAGTTTTTGAAGTTTCAGAAGGTAGGGCAAAGTGTCTGCAATCAGGCAAAAAGATCAGAAAAGTTTCATTTTTGACTTAAAACGGAGTTTTTCACATGTTGTTTTTCAAACGACATTCCAGACTGGCATGAAATGTCGTACGACATTCCACAACATACCAAACGACATTTCATAGTCGTACGACATTGTACTTGGATTCATACGAGTTTCAAGGGACCTGACGAAATGTCATACGACACAAGGGTCCCTATCATACGACACTTGGGCATGAACGAAATGACATTCTACATTCAAATGAAATGTCGTACGAGTCTGGATTTGGACTCGTACGAGTTTCTACAGATGCGAAAATAAAAAACTAAAAACGCGTATGAAAAAAATTAAAAATGCTATAGAACATCAAAAACATGCATTTTCAGGGGGGAACAGAGGTCCACCTACCGGATGTCCATACTGTCGAGGTCTGTCATGTCTCCGGCTGCGCTCAAAATGATGTGAACTCACAGGTACCTTCAGTTCTCGCTGGTCTGCCATTTTCTCGCTCAGAGGGCTCCACAGAATCTCTAAAGTCAAAGGGTTGAAATGAATTGAAAATGACCCTTCCGGCCTTTATATAGTTTTGACCTAATTTTTAAAAGTGCTCCGTTTTCCATGAAAATTGCACCCTTGGCTAATTTCGACGTTCTGAATTCATTTTCGGGATCAAAATTGAAATTTGAGATCGTTTATTATGTCAAAATCGCGATTTAAAATTTTTGGACCCAGGACGGTCTACTGCTTGCATAATCAACCTTCAATCATCACAAGGAATCCAGTATTCAACTCATCTAATTATCTTACATCACACTATCAAAATTTCAACTTGGTCAACCATGGTCAACTCATTGTCAATCCTAGTCAAACTTGGTCTTTTGGGACCTTCCAACGATGCAGAATGCGTTCTCGGACGTAAATAACCACTTCTCAAATCAATTAACATGCTTCTAAACTATAACGCTGACTTTTTTTGTCAGATTTCAATTTTAATCCCGAAGGGGGCATGGTATTGCACATCATTCAAAGTCTGTAAATCAAATTCTATTGATCAAATCTATCAATATCTTTCATCAGTGATCAAAGACAACAATCACGTCTAGTCGCTGATTCATCAAAAGTCCTCATCGCTCGGGGCAAATCTATCATCACTTGGGGCATATCAGATTCATCGATCCATATCAATCTGGTATTCTCCTAATCTTGTAAACTGTATCAGTTTTTGCAACCATCAGATCATAGTGTTCTTTCCTTGGTTCTTCGACAACTGAAGGGTTTGGATGTGATACTTGCTAGTTCTGCTAAGACAATCGAGTCTAGAATGGGTCACTCACTTCTTATCAATCCTAAGGTTCAGAATCAGGTGTTTTGACACTTTTTCGCAATCATAGGTTCATCGCTGCTACAGTGAACATTATCTTTGGTCATTCAAGACCTATTATCTCCATATCAATTCAATATCAATCAACTCCTATCTCAATATCTTTCAATCGGTTTCTATCTTGAGATCGGTTTATCTTTTGAATCAGTTTCATATCTTTATCAAACACAGACTATCTTTGAACCACTGCGCTTCGCACAGTAATTCAAAGAGGGGCAAAATGTAATACCCCAAAAATGGGCTGTAAGTTCATTAATCTCCTACATTGACAATTCGAACGAAATCGACATCAAAGTCCTAATCTAAGGCACATCTAAACATCATTGAATCATAATTGATTATCTTAAATTCCGCATCGGGGAATATTCCTAGTAATATTCCTAATTATCTTAATTATCTTTAATTTAATGATTATTTGGCGATAAATCACATTTATCCTAAGTTTGATTAATTGAATATTTTCATATTTAATTAATTAGATTTAATATTTGCCACTTAATTGTGTAATTAAATTTAATTCTATCTATTATTAATTGTATTATTTAATTTTGACAATAAATCAAAATTCCTATCTTTAATTGATTAAATTCTTATTTAATTAATTAAAGCATGTTGTCATTATTTAATAATATAATTTTTAATAAAAGTTTGGTAAAATAGTTAATTAACCCATAAATTAATTATTTTATTTCAAAAATCAGTTGAGTTGAGGATAAATCACTTTATTTATTTATTTAATTCTTAATTATTATGCATATTCAAAAGAAACAGTTAAACTCCAAATCAGAAAATCAATGCAAGTTATTGACTTTTTGGAACTCAACATCCTTTTGGAGTTCAAAAAGCTGATCTAAACTCTAATTTGAGTTAAAAAGCTATTTTTGCATGATTTTGAGAATTAACTATCTTTCATGATCAGATAACTCAAAAATCAAGATGAGTTAATTTGAGTGATTTATGGCTTTTATCCATGCACCTCCAAAGCCCTGGATTTCTATAAATTAAAGGCTTTAGCTCTTCACAAATCATCTCATATTTTGCACAATCACGCTGGAGAATTGGAATTGAAGAATCAAAGCTCTTGCGAATCGACATCTTTGTGAGATCAATCTTATTTTTGCATTCATATTGCATATCATTGTTAGATAGATCAATTTATAGCATATCAATTTCATCTAGCATAGATTCATATCAGTTTTTATCATTCTTATTGTATAGAAAAATCCAAAAAAAAAATAGCTTAATTGTATTCAATTTCATATCCATCTTTTGCATTCAAATCCTTCATTTAGGTGTCGTCTAGGTCACTGATCTCGATTACAGTCTGAGAACATTAATCTCGCACCTATTAGAAGGCAGTAAATCGCTTGGTTAGATAGCTTTCAATTTTGCACGATTTTGATTTTTGCTAACCTCTAATGTTTTACTGAGTGTTGTGTCTACAAATCAGGTACAATTTTCACACACACACTAAGGAATCATTAGAACCAATCATAGAATCGCCATCATTATCATGTTGAGAAAGTGGGGCAACAATAACATTACTCATATGATCATCAAAAGAAGTCATTATTTTTACTAGTTTGTCAAGCATAATCTCCAAATTACCTACAAAGAAACTTGTGTAACCTTTAATTGAAGAAAAAATTGATTCAATGTGTTGGGACCTATCCTCTTAATTTCTAGATAAAACTTCCTTGGCCAACTTATCTTCAAATATATTTTCATTAGTGGATGTATATTAAGTATTAACTTCATCCTTAAATTCAACTTCCTTGTTCAAAAGATCATTATGAAGAAAACTTGTATTGGACATATGTATTTCCTCCATATCATCAACCTTAGCTGATTGGAAACCATTATCCTTTTTACTTTCATCATGTCCAGAAAAAGGTGTATTCAAATTTGTAGTTTTATCTTTCTCCTCATGAGTCATGGTACCATTCTCATCTGTATCTTTTCCCTCACTACCACTTGGCTTCAATATATCTTCTTCCTTATTAATTCCACAAATATGATCAAGTGTCGAAGACTTTTGACAAGTGAAAAAATATGCTCTCTCCTAATTTGGTTATTACTTTTTTGGGGACACCCTTCAACATGTAAACCCATTGAGATAAGTCTATTTTTAATCATCTATTTCTTGAAAGCTTTCAATTTTTTCCTCAATCAACACTCTTGAGAACTCATAAGCCATAGGTCAAATGTTATGTTTCTTTCTCCAAATGGATAACACATCTAATTTAAACTACTTACTAATATCATAATCCTCTTCCAAGATTAAAGACATAATAGTTTCCATACAAGCTCTCACATTGTCTAGATGATGTTTCCTAATTTTAGTTAAAAAGTAATGAAACACTTAAAGAATCAGATTATCACATTTAAGATCCAACATAATGATAAATGATATGGTCCTTTCCATTATTTATAAAATATTATCCCTCTTACCAAAGTAGAGGCTTTGACATCACTGTAACCCATGTAGACTCTCCACAATAAATTGTAGAACCTTCTTTAGTAAGTCATCATTATAGGGTGAAATATGAGTTGTTATTCTTATGATTTCATTGTGACAACGTTGTGCCATTTTTCCTACCCATAGCCAAAAATGGTCCAAGTAAAGAATTTTCACCCTTTAAAAATATTCACGTCTTAGTCATTTTTATTTTGGCACCTTTTCAAAATTTAGGCATGGTTTTGGAACTATCATCAAAGTCTAAACCCTTCATTGGAACTACCCTTCCTCCAGTATTCCTTGTCTCTTTTAGTTGGTCTTGTCTTTTGTTAGTCAAGTCAGGCATACTACGTCCTTTTGAAGTTGAGATTTAGAGTTGAAAATCACTTTTGGAATTGCTATCGAAGCCCAAAGAATGAAATAGAACCAGTGAAGGACCGCATGGAAGTAGAATGGTTCATTAAGTAAACTTAGCAAAAAGAAGACATTGTTTAGGAACAACTATAAAAAAATCAGACTGCCAAGGTTGAGGCCTTGTACTCCTTTAGATTTAAAAAATGGTGTTTTCAAGAGATAAAAATGCCAAATCT
Organism: Chamaecyparis obtusa; assembly: GCA_027943335.1. Lineage (NCBI taxonomy): Eukaryota > Viridiplantae > Streptophyta > Pinopsida > Cupressales > Cupressaceae > Chamaecyparis > Chamaecyparis obtusa. The sequence continues at coordinate 109,222 of BSBK01006234.1, read as the reverse complement.
AAAGTGCAGAAAGTTGGAGGCTATGAACTCCAATCTCTAGGAGTAGCTGTAAAAAGGTAACAATGAGGATAGTATTACCCAGAATCTAAATAAAACCCTGGAAGCTATGAAAAATAGAATGGATAAGATAGAGGATACCATCATGGATATTCTGCAGCACAGTAAAGACAACATGAAAGCTTCTAGCACTAACCTCAAAATCTTGGTCAATATGTTGGATAGTGGTCTGGGTGAGGATGCAGAACAAAGGAATGATGACCTGGAGGCTACTGGAGGGACAAGTACCAAAACCAAATCCAGTAGTAAGAAAAATTCCCCCACAACTAAGAAAAATGTGGATGAGTTGAAGACCATCATTGGGAGGATGGATGATATCCAAGCTAAGATAGAAGTTACCCTAGAGGAAAATTCTTGCATGATGTGCATTGGAATCTGAGCTAGTGTTTTGGCTGGCTTCTATCTTTTTTGATAGTTTTTTCTTGCTTTCCTCTTTTTGGCTGTTCATGATGCCCTTTTATGGGCTGGTTGTTGTTGTAGTCTCTTTTGTAGTTGTTAATGCTTATCTATTATCTTATCGCTTTGTAAAGGGTTTTGAGTCCCTTCAAAACTTGTTTTTACCTATAATCAAAACTATCGAAAATCAACATGCTAAATGGAACTTTACAAATAAGAATGACAAGTGGCTTACATTGAAGTTCCAATATGTATTTCAAAGTCTAGTGACATAAAAGGAACAAGTCAACTAAAGGAAAGAAAGGCGGGCCCAAAACTTAAAGGTTGAAATTAAATAGAAACGGAGATAGGTTTCACTTATGAAACCATTATCAGACTTTGAAACACAAAATGGAAAGGAAAATATAAAGTGAAGTATCATCACTCAAAGCTAAGGAAAAGAGAGAGAGCAAGGTTTATTATAGTTCAAGAACTATCATCGGAACCCAAAGGCCAAATTGGAACAATTAAAAATAAAGGAAAAGATTGTTCCTCAAAGCTAATAAAATAAAAAGGCAGAGATGAAACGACCTTTGAGAACAAGTGTCATAATCTAAAGTTGAAGGAGGAACTTGGATAAAAAGAAAGTTTGAGCCAAATTTATAGCACAATTCAAAAGTTCCACTCATCATCATCATCATTCCCAATAGTATTAAAAAAGGGTGGTTGTTTCAAACCTAGATGACCAACGTGTGCCAATGACCAAAAAGTAGGTGGAACATTAATTTTTGAAGAGACTGACATTAATGGTGCCACTTGATGAGAATTAAAAGAGATTTTAATGAAATTTCAAGATGCATTTTTCAATCATTCTATGGAGATCAAAGATGGAAACAAAGTTGGAGCTAGGGCGTCAAAGTCTTCAATATGTAGTTAACAACAATCAAAATTCCAGTGAGTTAATATGTTCTAAACCGATATTCTTGTTTAAATTTTGATCAAGTTGTAAGATTGTTGTTAATTCAAAGCAATCATGAAGTATAACCATCTTGGGTATGATTACTTAAACATGTTAGAGTGTGCATTAAGTGAAATTGGAGATATAAAACTAGGCCCTATGAACTTGAGAGAATTTTGGGATAGAATAAGACAACCCAACAGACACCCAATCACTGAGAAATTAGTAGAAAGTGGGTTGATAGAAGCTGTTAGTTTCCTAGTTGAAGTCCATTGTGTTGACTTAATAATAGAATGTATAAATAGATATAATCTCAACACCGAGCAGATAAAAACCCAAGATGAAAGGGTCCTCCTCACTCTAGATAGGGATACCATACAAATATTATTCTTAATACCTGCAAGGGAGGTCATGCTCTTTGGGGCTTCACTCTATCCCAATCTGAATTCATTCAAAAGAGAGCTTACATAGAAATGAGATTGTGAAACATTGGTTTTTCTCGGCTAGGAGAGGGCAATCAAAATTACCCAAAACCATCCTCCAAACCAATATTAAAGGTGGAAAAAAAATAGTAAGGTATTGGTGCTCCTTGGAATGGGTGTTCCTAAAATAAGTAAGGTGTTGGTGCTCCTTGGAATAGGTGTTCCTAAAATCAACAAGGTGTTGGTGCTCCTTGGAATAGGTATTCCTAAAACAAGTAAGTTGTTGGTTCACCTTGGAATAGGTGTTCCTAAAATTGTAAGGGGTTAATTCTCCTAGAGTGGGTGCTCTAAATATTTTCCATTTAGGATTAATAAAAAATAATCTTAAAGTGGTTTTTTACCCTTAGGGTTTTTCCACTATAAAACATTGTGTCAAGTGGTTAAATGTGTGCATAATCTTTATTGTTTATAATATCTTATATCTTTTGCATATACATCCAATGTTCTTGATGTTATCATGTGGCCTGCTACATATGCAAATGGTCTAAAGTTAAATCTTTAAATGGTTAAGGATCATCTTGCTTTATAGATCACTGATTCACCCCCTATCAATGATCCTAGTATTCCAACAAGTGGTATCAAAGCACATAAACTTGGGTTGGTCTCAGTATAAGGAATAATATGGGTAAGAAGTGCAGGAACAAGTTGATGAAGAATTGGCCTAAAATGAATTCTAATGTAAATGTTGTTGATGATTTGTCTAACAATCTAGATTCTAAAGATTGTGGTACAGATTTATTTGATACTCATATTAATCAAGAAAGAGAAGGAGTGATTGTACTTGAAGAAGAATTGATTTCATCCCTATACGTGATTAAGAGAATTAGAAAGGAAAATCATGATCTCAAGGTATGTTTACAAGAAAGAATTAATGTAAATAATGTTGTAATACAAAACCATGAAGAAGCTAAAAATATTATCAAATTTATGAAATCTCAAATGATTGATAAAAAAAGACTGAAGAGGAACTGGAAGCTAAGTTAAAAGAAAAGGATGAATTGTGTAATAAACTAGAAAATGAAATTACTTCTTTGAGAAAAAAGTTCAGATAATGATTCCTTGTTGAAAGAAAAAATTCTTAAGGGCAACATGATTATGAGTCAAAAAATTGAAATTGAAGAACACAAGAGAATATAAGATGTAGTAATGTTTGATATGGAGGTTAAATAGATTGAATGCTTAAATCTTGAAGGATAAGTAGTTGAATTGAGGAAAGAGCTTGAAATAACCAAGAGTCAATTAGAGAAAAAACAAAAGTTTGATCATAATACTAACTTGTTGAATGAGATGTTGGATAGGCAAAATAATTCTAAGGATCCTACCGGATTTAGGTACGAGGTTGGAAAAATCTCTTCAGAAGGATCTAAACATGATACATCATTTTCTACTACAAATGGGACGAAGTTTATAGTCAGGAAAACACCAAGGAAGAAAGTTAATCTGAATCACCATATAGCTGCACCTAAGAGTGAAGAGAAAATGAAATCAAATAACACTACTTTCAAAAGAAAATTTAAAGGCATTCATAGAGAAAGAAGTGTTTTCAGAGCCACCAAATATTCACATCCTTGGCATGATCAATCAATGAGGTACAATCATTCTTTTTAAGGATATTGTTATGTTTGTAATGGCTTTGGTCATAAGGTTGCATCTTGTAAGATTGTTCATAGAAGGTGGTTTGTTTTTTCACGAATAAACTCTTCCATGAGTCAAATGTGTTATATTTTTCATGATGTTTTGTCGTAGGGCTGAAAATTGTAGATGGTCTATGAAACCTATTAATTGAAATGAGTTCTTAAAAGATAAGATTATGAGATATTTTAAATGTAACAATCTTGGACATATAGAAATTTTTTGCAGGGGTATGTTTGATAAACCACCTAAAAATGACAAGAAAAAGGTAAATAATTTGAATAATCAAAACAAAGAATCTACAATGGTGTGGAAAGGAAAATTAAATCAATTTGAAAATAAGAAAGGATCTCTTATGGTTTGGAGAAGAAAATGTAATCAAGCTAATGAAAAAGATGAATCTATGAAAATGCACTATGCACTTCATGCACACATGAAGTCATCAAGGTCCTAAGAGAAGCTTAGGTTCAGGGGGAGTCTTATATGGTAATATTTATTACCCATGAAGAAAATAATAAGGTATAGCAATATGTATTTTCTATTGATGTTACAAGGAAAAGGCATGTAGATGTTAGTTCTTGATTCTGCTCTATCCTGATTGAATTGATAAAATATGATAGTGTACATATGGATCTCATTATGATCATATTGGAGGCGATAGTAATGGTAGAGGCTGATTAATACTCTTGTACAATGATGCGTTATATCCAGTGAAATATCTTCTAAATTTGTCTTTATTATCTTTTTTTCACTTATGTTTCTTTGATAAATCTCTTGCGGGAAGGTTAAGGTTGAAAGTTCAGTGATAGAACTTTGGTAATATTGATGATTTGATGGATTATCATATATGAAATTAATTTAAATGAGTAAGTCACTAAGAATAGTGTTTGATGAATAGATTTTGTGCAAATGGAATTCTTCACTTATTTGTATATTAGTAATATTATCTTTGGACAGTTGTAAAGTTATGGTGAAGGCTAACAAGTTGTTAGACTTAACTCAAATTACATTTGCTCTTGCTCTTGGCATACTCTTTACAAAAATGTGTAACAATGTTTTGACAAGGATTGATGGACAAAAAATTATATGATTTTGATGATGGTAACATTTTATGATCGAAACACAACACCTTCAAAGGTTGATATCAATTTGAGGTTTCACTTGTCATCTATCACTTCATTTCTTTGAAGACCATAGAAAGGTAACAAAGGTATGACATGGAATAGCATTCCAGAAGCCCTCATAAATTATACAGGGTGTTTGAGGGTAAAGTATTTATTTGCATATGTTTGCAGATTAGGGACAACATGTGATGATTTTTTTATGTTTTCTTAAGTTGATACAATTATGGTATGTTTTTTTTAATATTGTAATGTAGTTTCTTAGTGAGTAGTTGTAATTGTGCAACAAATGGAGATGTAAACAAGATTTGTTGTGTTGATCATATGAAGTTGAATTTGATTCTTTGAAGCATGAGAAGTATGTATCTTATAACAACCAATGAAAAGGAAAAGTGAAGACATGAGGAAAACTTTACAACAGTTATAGAAGGTTGCATATTCTTGATTATGATGATAGTCTGTATCTAATCATGTTTATTAGCCCTTGAATATGTAGTTAATAATTGTTAAAACAAGATGTACTAAAGATTTTTCTTATAGATTTGATACTCATACTTACAGAAGTCCTAAAGTCCCCTTCAAAAAATTTGAATATTTCTTCTATTGTTGATAATAAGTTAAGAATTTTTTATTTGGCAATAAACATCTTCTTGAAAGATCTAGAATGAAGGGATCCACATTAGAATTCAGAAGTGTTTTATGCATGGAGCATCTTCTACCATGAGTTTTTGTTTGAATAGTCTAGTGACATTCTTAAAGATGATCATGAAAGTTTGGACTTATGGTAGTATTTAGTAGTGCAACAAATAAAATAAGGACAAGTTCACGCTAAGGGGGAGTTGATTGATAGATTGATATCCCTTTGTCATGTGTTGTCAAAAAGAAAGGGGGAGAAAGGAGATAGTTTTGACATCGATGCCAAAGGGGGATTTTTTTGACATTGGCATGTTTTGGAATTGATGTATAAAGGTTGATGAAAGGTGTAACATCATGTGGTTGATCAGATTTCATTATCTGATTAGTGTTATGATCTAATATTACATGTTTCTATTTTGGGACAATTATGAGACAAACATGAGGTCTTGTGATGCATATATTGAACTATCATTTAACGATATATACTACTAGTATGCTTCGTAAGAAGGAACATGTAGTATACTTTAAGTGTGCATCTGCATTGAGAAGTTGATGAAATAGATATCACTATGTATTGGTTATAATATATTGCTATTTTAGTGTGATCATGAGATATTCTTGGTATACGTACACTAATATTCAAAGAAAAACATTCAAGGACAGACACTATGTACTTTGTATTATGTGATTAGTTTTTATCATCAATGTGATAGGAATTGAAGTCTATAAAAGGAATCTAATAACATGATTAGTGTGTGTGTATGATTATAAGAGGATTTATCTCTTGTGATCTCAAGTTGTTTATGTTACAATAAGGCAAGGTTGTGCATATGTTAAGATGTTTTTTGTATCGGTGAAAATGGTATGTTTAGGTTAAAAATGGTATGGTGTCACAAGACTATCGTCAAAATTTTGTGCAGATATAATCAAGTCTCATTATTTGGCCTTTATGATTACAGTTATTATTCTTGGAATAATAGACTCAATCACGATGTTGTTTGTAGTTACTATGAAAATTATTTGATCATTACAGAAGCCAAAATTATCTGATCTTTAATGTTACATATTCTTTACGAATGGTTTAAAGTAAATATTAGTTTCTATCACTTGGGGTGACAAGAAGCAGACAATACTGTGACAGGATAAGTAACCAAACTAAAGAACCTCATTTGTTAAGAGTTCGCTGAGGAAAATGAAGGCGTTTTTAATGCTATGACAAGTGTTAAACATTTTTTAATCATAGAATTTTGAAAAACATGATCTAAGTTATTTTCATGAATCATGTGTCACAAATTTTGATGATTAGCTTAAATGATAACAACGAGAATAGACTCGACAGTTTTTTCTTTAAACTGTGTTGTGTTTAACGATAACTATTATTCTCTGGAAAAAAGGTTGATCAAGTGATGAGAATATGTGAAGAGAGAGAATATGAAGAAAAATGCGGTGAGAATGGTTATGAGCTAATGTAATGTAATGTAGTGTTTGAAGATGGGGAAGAATGATTGAAACTGTGGAGACAAGAAGTATACAGAGAGTACATGGAACACATGAATATAAGGCATGTAGAAAAGAAATTGGTTATTACTGCAGACGGTGTTATAAAAGTTAATCTTGAGGAAAGAAATATCTAAAAAAATGATAGTAAAAATGGTAATCATATTATACTCTTAATGTTGCTTCTGAACTTACCTTGAAATGATGATTACGCCTAATTGTGTTTAAGGGTTTGAAATATATTTATAATAGTGAACATGAGTTTATGTTGTAAGTAAAATTTTGAATGTTTGGTTGACTATAATAGAGAATGAAGACTTGATCACTGGAAGTATAAAGTTTTGAATGATAAATGTTATTCTGCTGTACATTCATGTGGTTGTCGGTACAGGGTAGAATGACGCGCGTGCGCGAGAGAGAGAGAGAGAGAGAGAGAGAGAGAGAGAGAGAGAGATTATGTTGTAAGTAAAATTTTGAATGTTTGGTTGACTATAATAGAGAATGAAGACTTGATCACTGGAAGTGTAAAGTTTTGAATGATAAATGTTATTCTGCTGTACATTCATGTGGTTGTCGGTACAGGGTAGAATGATGTGAATGTAGATGGAAGAGTTATGTCGAGAGAGAGAGAGAGATGTATTTTTATTGTCATGTGTCTATATCAGTTTGCAAAAATTTTATGATAGGGTTTTGGTTGTAGGTTGTTTTAGAGTGTAGATCATTGACTTTGAGATTACAAATGTATAACTATATATTAATGTCATATGTGTAGATGATGTGTCAAAATCTTTTTCATTGATTGATGCAGGTAAGAAGAAAAGTGGTAACACTAAAGTTTTTTAGTGGATGATGTATTATCTTGATTATATTTCTCAACAAGAGTAGATTATAAAGTGGGAATTTTTGAAATAGAGACAAGATCTATGTTGTGGTGATTTTTATCAAGTGATATGCATAGAAACAAAGTAATCCTTTGATTTAATATTTAAAAAAAAAACTAGTAAGGTGTTGGTGCTCCTTGGAATGGGTTTTCCTAAAAGAAGTAAGGTATTGGTGCTCCTTGGAATGGGTGTTCCTAAAATCAGTAAGGTGTTGGTGCTCCTTGGAATGGGTGTTCCTAAAACAAGTAAGGTGTTGGTGCTCCTTGGAATGGGTTTTCCTAAAAGAAGTAAGGTATTGGTGCTCCTTGGAATGGGTGTTCCTAAAATCAGTAAGGTGTTGGTGCTCCTTGGAATGGGTGTTCCTAAAACAAGTAAGGTGTTGGTGCTCCTTGGAATAGGTGTTCCTAAAATTGTAATGGGTTAATTCTCCTAGAATGGGTGCTCTAAACATTTTCCATTAAGGATTAATAAAAGACAATATTAAAGTGGTTTTTTACCCTTTGGGGTTTTCCATTATAAACCATTGTGTCAAGTGGTTAAATGCGTGCATAAGATTTATTGTGTATGATATTTTATATCTACTGCATATACACCCAATGTTATTGATGTTATCATGTGATTTGCTACATATGCAAATGGTTTAAAGTTAAATCTTTAAGTGGTTAAGGATATTCTTGTTTTATAGATCACTAATTCACCCCCCCTTTCAATGATCATGGTATTCTAGCAATGATGGCGTTGTTGATGCTAAAATGGAACAACCTATCCTACAAATACAAGCCCCAATAAAGGTCCAACAAAAACATCACAGAATAGCTAGAAAGTTAACAACACTTCTCCCAAGGCCAGTCGTGAGGAAGTCTAAGCATTTAACCAAGGCTTTCAACAAAGTTATGGAAGAAGGAACCCCCTCCATGACAAGAATTTATGCCTCTTGTAGAACCTCTTGAAAATACTTTAAAGAGATTGGTTCAGTCTCATTCAATCACCCTAACCAAGATAAGATAGTATGAAGGTTATGGTAAACCAACATGGTGGAATGACAATAATTATTGTGATTATCATAGAAAAATGGACACAAATAAAATTTCTATATGCAACTAAAATATCTTATCCAACATTTCATTGACTACAATGAGATAGAAGTTGTCACAAATTCTGGCACCACCAATCAAGACTACAAGATCTTCTCAAAACCACTAATGGATCATGACAAAGGAAAGCCCTCTACATCAGGAACGTATAATCAAGAAAAAAATTACCTACACCAACGAAGACCCAAATTTGACCATAAAATCCATCACCATCCAAGGTCCAAATACCAGTTGTGTTGTTACCACCTATTGTTCCTAGATAATAGTACAAGGAGCCACATAAAAAATTGTTGCACCAAATAAGTCATCCAATATGCCATTAGGTCAGTACAATTTTATAGACCATATGAAGAATGCCCAACATAAATATACATCTATGAACTGCTTTGCATTTCATTTGATCATAAAGTAGTCTTAGATATATACCTACAACAATCGTCCATCCTAAAAGACCTAGAAGTTGATGAGTTTCAAGCCATGGTAGGATATCTATCCACACCACATCATTTTTCCTTCACTGAAAAATATCTTCTAGCACATAAAACATCCCACAATGATGCTTTGCATCTAGAAGTCTCTATCCATCTCCACAAAATCAAGTGAGTCTTGATAGATGGAGGAGCATGTTTGAATATATGTACACTAAAATTGGTACAAGAACTGAGCTACTCTGAGAGTTATGTAGATATCACCAAAAAGATCATAATAAGAGCCTATGATGATGATGAATGTCCTTCTGATGGTGATATAAGTCTCCCAATTAGATTGGGTCCAGCATTACAATATGTTGCATTCTAAGTAATGGATCTAGAGCTGGGTTATAACATGCTCTTAAGGAGACCATGTATCCATTCCATATAGTCTGTACCATCTACTTATCATCATTACCTTAATTCTCCACATAATAGTGTTGAAATCACCATGCCTTGTGATAGAGATCCCTTTCTATATTGCACAAATATTAGAGAAGCTATTTCTAATCAAACACCCAACAATTAGGAAGCATCAACTATTTCCTCTTCTCAAAACATAGATCTTGTAAGTCTTGAAAAATCATTAGCAAAACCCACATTTGAACTAAAAATTAAGGTACAAGAAAAGGGACATGGAGAATACACCTATGCAGACTTATTCTATGTAGGCAAGTTATCTATCTCACCCAAGTCATATGGAAAACCAAGACAACCTCTAGAGAGGAAGAAACAACTGACAATTTTCTATCCATCAACATTTTTTATAAAATGGGGTGACATACATGAATAAATAATTGAGGGTATCTTATCTTCTTGGTTGTATAAAGATGAAGAACCCTCTAAAATCAAAATTCTAGTGTGTGAATATGGACGGGGGTACACCATTATTTAGAAGCAAGGTTATAATGGGTGCACTGGCCTAGGAAAAATGGACCAAGGAATTGTGGATCCAATTTCTCCTACCCAAAACCCAACTCATCATGGTTTAGGTTACAGACCATCTGTAAACGATATTTTAAATATCTCGTTACCCATTGATATCAATGCTTGTGTTTAAAATGAAGTTGAGACATTTAGAAAGTAGCATTAAGATTCAAAATCAAATGATTATGAGTGGGATACCCCATGAAGAATAGATACCCTACGTCTTGGCACAACCATTGCTTGACTATCCCTCCAAGAGAAACCAATAGTCAATCAAGCATGGATTGAACAATTTTGGGATCGATCAGAGCCCTCATCCTCCTCTTACTCATAATCATATGGGTCAATACATGATACCTACATCAAAACCCTCATAGAACTCCCCATTTCATCCTTCCAAACTAAGGATAGCATAGCCTTGGTTTACCCTAACCTTATCAATTAGGAACAACAAAATCTGCCAACCATAGATGTTTTTGAGAATGATGAAGCTATTGTTGAATTATTTAGACTAAGACAAAGCATACCTATGGGAGATCACAAGGAAGGTTTGAACATTAAATTAGATAGAACAACATAATTTGGGGAGTTATATCAATCCTCTAGTCATAAAATTAAAAATGAAAATGTAAGGCTTTTGAGTGAAAACTTAAAGGCACCCTCTAGCTGCAAAATAGTAAAAATAAAAGATATATGTGAGGGTGTAAACCTCTCTAAGGCACTTGATGATGGAGAGATTGATACATACTCCCTATTACTAAGGAGTAGTCACCATTAATGGTAGACAAAACTCAAACAATCAACATTGGCACTACAAAAACACAAAAACTGATCCACTTGGCAGGGTCAATAACACCAAAGGGAAGAGAATAATTAATTCATTTCTTTAAAGATAGACAAACTAGTTTTTCCTGGTCATACTCTAAAATTCCTAGGTTAGATCTAGAGTTAGTACTTAACCATCTGCCACTAAAGCCAGGGGCAATGCCATATAAGTAGAAACTCTACAAGATGCATCCTAAGATTTTCCTATTGGTCAAAGAAAAATTAAAAATCTACTTGATACAGGCTTTATAAAACCTATAGACTATGCTAATTGGATCTCCAATTTGGTAGCAGTATCCAAAGCTAGTGGAACTATAAGAATTTGTACTGACTTCCAAGACTTGAATTTGGCATGTCCAAAGGATGGTTTTCCCTTGCTACACATTGGCACAATCATTGACCTCACGTATAGATATAAGATGCTATCACTCATGGATGATTTATCTAGGTATAATCAAATCAAAATTGCACTAGGAGATCAACACAAATCTGCTTTCACTTGTGGATGAGGCACTTACTATTTGTGTGTCATGCCCTTCAGGCTAAAGAATGTTGGTGCTACATATCAGAGAGAAATGGCAATCATTTTTCATGACATGATGCATATCACCATGGAATATTATGTTGATGACATATTAGCAAAGTCCCTAAAATGAAATCTGTATTTATCAACATTAGAGCTAGTATTTGATAGGCTTATGGAATACAAGGTTTGAATAAACCCAAATAAATGTGTCTTTAGAGTCACATCAAGAAATTTGTTGGGATTTATTATCTCCCATAGAGGAATAGAGATCAACCCTAAAAAGGTCCAAGCCATAATTGCAATGCCTCCTCCAAAAAATTTGAAGAACTTAAGAAGATTACAGGGTAGATTACAGTTAGTAAGAAGGTTTATCTCACAACTGGTAGAAAAGTGCCACCCATTCCAATACTTATTGCACAAGGACATAAAATTTGAATGGACATAAGATTGTCAAAAGGACTTCTAAATACTAAAAGACTATCTTCTATCAACACTAGTCCTAGTGGAACCCATTCTAGATTAGCCCTTATTATTATATATCTCATCTAAAATATACTCACTGGGGGCATTACTAGCGCAAAATGACTCAAAAGGAAAGGAAAGGGCCATATACTACATCAATTGAAAACTTATGGCATATGAACTAAATTATACTACCATTAAAAGGGCATTGTTGGTTGTATTTTTTTCTTCACAAAAAATCAAACACTATATGTTGAGCCACAAGACAATCTTAATTGCTAAAATAGAACCATTGAAGTATATGTTGAGAAAAGAAACATTGACAGGGTGCCTACCCAAATGGGTCATGATACTAAGTGAATTTGAGATAGACTACATGGGCAGGAAAATAATAAAAGGTCAAGCATTTCTAACCAATTAGCGGATATGCCTTTACCTTGTAGTCATCCAATGCTAATAAAATTTTTTGATGAAGGAATATTTTCTATAGAAGAGATGAAATAGTGGAAAATATAATTTGATGGATCTTACACAGAGAAAGGATTAGGCATCGACATAGTCTTCATCACCCCACAAGGAGACTCCATTTCTAGATCTTACAGACTGAAGTTTGATTGCACCAACAACGTAGAAGAGTATGAAGCACTTCTCATAGGTCTCAAAATAGTTGTCCAGTACAAGATCCAAAAATTATGGGTATATGGGGATTCTCAACTAATTATCAACCAAGTCAATAGAGTCTATTGTTGGCATCAAGCAGAATTGCCACTAGTGACAACACTTATTTGCATTCTGAGTGCAAACCGAGCAGAACAGTGCAAACCAAGCAGAACAATGCAAACTGAGCAGAATAGTGCAAATCGAGCAGAATAGTGCAAACTAAGCAGAATAGTGCAAACCAAGCAGAACAGTGCAAATTGAGCAGAACAGTGCAAACCGAGCAGAACAGTGCAAATTGAGCAGAATAGTGCAAACCGAGCAGAACAGTGCAAACTGAGCAGAACAGTGCAAACCGAGCAGAACAATGCAAACCGAGCAGGACAATGCAAACCGAGTAACATTATGTCTACCGAGTCACCAGTATTTACCGAGTTCAAAACCTACCGAGTGGTTAGTATGAACCGTGCCTTCACTTCTACCGAGTGCATGACGACGCCGAGTAATGCAGTGGACGCCGAGTATCAGAAAGTCACCGAGTTAGTTTGCAGGAACCGTGTAACCATACTTGGGCCGACTTAGTGGCACTTATGTTTATTTGTCAAGCCGACTTTGTAATTGTAATTAATTGTTTAGACTTGTATATAAACAATGTTGTAAAGATGTCAAAAAAAATAAAAATATGAGTATGTATATGAATAAAAGGAAAAAGCAGAGATAAGCGAATTACAAAGGGCTACAGCAGTATAGGGAACAACAAAGACAAATTCATCACAGAAGGTGATCAGTACATTCAGTGAATCTCAATCAACAATCCAGTTGCAAAGCAAGAGATCTACTGTTTCATTCTAACAGGTGAATTAGTACTAAAATCCTTTAACCAGGTAGACTTAACAGTCTGTTGTAAAATCTCTTTACCGAGTGCATAATTCATTGTATGTTTGTAAATCCTTTAACAAGGTGGATTTAGCAATCCTTATTGCTCCTAACAGGGCAGATCATCAGAAGTGATCAAATTGTAAGCCTTAACCGGCCAACTTTATTCTGCAGTACTAAAGCTTTGTGGGTTTCATCCCCACCCCAGTTTTACTTTCTTTTTGGAAGGTTTCTGGGTAACCAAATCTATGTGTCATTGTTGTGAATGCTTTTAAGTTTCATGCTTTCTATATGCATAAAGAAAAAGTAAACTATATGTTAATACATCTGTAATTGTAAGAAAATTTGAAGTTACTGATTCACCCCTCCCCTCTCAGTAACTCGGTTAATCCCTGAATATTTCCAACAATTGGTATCAGAGCTTTGTTGGTTCTCAAGATAAAGCTTAACTAGCTTGAGCAAAGATCCAGGACAATGGAGGTATTCAAACTGAATAAGGTGATTGAAAATGAAAAGCTAGATCTGGAAATGGCCATAGCTAAACTCAAGGAAGCAAAAGAACATCTTTCTCAATCCCTAAGAAGAAGGAAGGAACTTGCAAATTAGATGAATGATCAGAATTACATTGAAGAAAAGGTTGAAGATCTTTTTCCCTCAAATAGCTCAGATGAAGAAAACAATGTTGTCAAAGAACTCCTAGAAAAGAATGGGTCTCTGCAGGAAGAAGTGAGAAAATTAAAAAGAGAACAAGAGCTACACTCAATAAGATTTTGTGAGATCTTGGAACAAAGAAACAAGTTGAAAGATGAATTAGATGGAAGGAACAATGAAGTTCAAAATAAAACCCTTCAGCTAGAAAACCTAATTGATCAGATCTCCCATACAAATGAGGAAATTCTGAATCTAAGATCAGAAATAGAAAGCACAAGAGAAGAACTAAGATCTGAAAAGGAAATCAATCTAAGATTGATGGATGACCTAAACGCCGAAAAACAAATCAATGAAGGAATGCTGAAAAAGCCAAGAAGACTTGAATCAGCTGTATGAGCGAAATCTGCATAGGCAGAAAGGAAAAGCAGGACTTGGATACAAAGGAGAAGGTGAATCTTCTAAACAAGGTACTCAAAGAAATCAAAAACCTACTTGTAATCATTGTGGTAAAATAGGACATACTTCAAATAAATGTTGGAACAATGAAAAAGCAGAATTCAATGGAAAATGCTTCAACTGCAATCAACAGGGTCACAAAGCAAATGAATGCAGGGAAAAACCAAGATTCAGAGGTAATTGTCACAAGTGCAACAAACAAGGTCACAAAGCATCCGAGTGCAGATCCAAGACATTCAATCCAGCAGAACAAATTATGAAAGCAATGTTTGGATGGGACTACAACACCTGGTGTAGATGTCATTACTGTGGAGAATATGGACACATTGGCATGAACTACATAAAACATCATCTAAGGAAAAGAGATACTACTGTAAGATGCTTCAAATGCACTAAACTTGGTCACATAGCCAGAAACTGCATGAATGCTAGTGAAGTTGAAGATGGAAAGAAGAATGAAGCAACTAAGGTCAGGAAACAGGTGAGACAAAAGTGGATTCCTAAATCTACCGAGAAAACCAGTCCAAGTAATGGAATGGGTGGCTCTACCAACTCAAACTAAATTTCCAAGAAAGTACTGGAACTGTATTCTCCTAGACAAACTCCAAGCAGTTCCAGAACTGAATTATAAGAAAGATCTAAATCAGCATACAAGATGCAGTAAGATCACAGGAAGGTCGGTACCAGTCTTAATCGAACAAGGTCGGTATTAGTCTTTACCGAGCGAGGTCGGAGCAATATGGATTCTCGAGTTTACCGAGTTGTGAAGTCTTCACCGAGCAATTAATTCTTAGTGGGTGACAGTCTGTCAGAATTCATACCCTAATTTGTACTGAGCATTAATGACAGAGTTGTAAACAAAAGGCAAGAAATTGAACTCATTTCTCACCGTGAATTTTAGCACTTTGAGAGTAGAAAACTTCAAGAGCTATCCAGCGACTCAAATACCTTTTGCGAAAAGAATTTTCTGTGAGCTACCATGGCATCATCCAGCACTTCAGTGAAGAAAGGATCTGAAATGTTAGTCCAAGGGGAATGGAAAGCACCAGATTTCAAGATCGTGCCCGTAATTGCAGCAGCCCTAGACCCGAACGGAGCTCAATCTCAGATTCCTCCTAAGGTATTACTTATTAACGATATTCGCAATCATTTCAACTGTGCAATTCATGAAATGGGGAACCTAGAACTAGATACTGTGCATGAAGAACTGTGTGTAGATGGTATTCTGAAACCCGAGCACAAACATCTGGAAGATAAGGGATTAGTTCACATTGCACATTTGCCTCGAAGCTTTCGGGATAAATGGGTTAGATACATTCTCAGCCGTATACATGATGGCAAGATTTGGCTTGAGCAACCCATAGAGATCACCAAGAAGATGATTCATCAAATCACCGATCTTCCCATGTTGAACAAAGCAAAAACTACCAAAACCCTAGGTTGGTCGGAACTGGAAAAGAAAACCCTAGCCGAGTGGGACGGTAGAGGCATGAAAGTTAGCAGCATTACCGATGCTAAACTAAAATTTGGTACACACATTATTGCCCATAAGATATACAGTTCAAGTCGACAGAATAGTGTCTCCTGTAAAGCTATTGACCTAGCATACAAAGTGGTCAAGAACAACTTATCATTTGACCTTGCAGATTTATTGTTAAAACAGTTTAACAAGAACATGGAAAGCATTCAAACTTCCAAAAACAATCCATGTAAGTGTGGATCCCTATTGGTCTGTTTATTCTTCTATGTTCAAAAATTCTTCCCTTCCAAAGGAAAAGTTGTATGGAGAAAAGATGTGCCAGTCCTTTATGAGATAAATGAATACATCTCAGAAATGGGTGAAAATTTTGAAAGCATCATGGACAGTTATTTTGAGTCTTTCAAAGAGAAGATGAATGATAGATTCCAGATTCCACAGAAGTTGGTGGAGGATTACAAGGATGACATTTGTTTCATGGTAGACTGTGACAATGTATATATTCAAGCAGCTAAACCAAGGATTGTATATGTAAAACCTCTTCCTTACGAGGTAAATATTGATGAAACCAAGAATATCATTGAAGCCCTTCTTAATCAGCCTATTAATCCCAAAGCTCCATATTTTGGAACATATGATGAAGAAAAGGTAAGAATTGAATTAAGCATAAAACTTCCACAAGCGGTAAACAAAGGAAAGAAGAGGATAGCCAAAATGCAAATGCTTACCGAGGACAAAGGAGATAACGATGAAGAAGAAGAGGAAAAGGATGAGAAAACAGAGGAACCAGAACCTGCAAAGAAGAAAGGAAAGGTTTTTATCACTAAGGCACCTAAGCCTCCCACTGTTGTATTTACAAGGAGAAATGCAAGAGGTAAGGCAGATAAAGATAAGGCAGACAAAGATGTAGTATTCAAAAGGCCTCCTCTAAACTTTCAAGAGAGGATCAAACTTTTTAGAGATGGATCAGGATCTGGAGTAAGTAACATAAAATCTTTTAAATATGAAACCAGATCGGAAACAGAACAGAAGGAAATAGAAGATGCTGTTATTGAAAAGATGGGATAGTGGAAATACTCTCCTGATGAAATAGCCCCACAGGTTCCAGCAGTCTTATTAAATCCAATAAAAATGAGATGGAGCAATGCAAAGCAAACTGTGATAGACATATTTGATCAAACCCTGAGACAGTTAATGCCGAGCTTGAAAAATGATGAAGTAAAGAAGGCATTAAAGGAAAATGAAAATAAGATGACACTAAGGTTCAATACTTGTTTGATTCTGATCAACAATATTGAATCGATTGTGAAGGCTGCAAATGCCACATGGAAGAACATATACCATCTTCACCAACCGAGTATTGAAACAGTAATAATAAAAGATATTGAAGATGACAGTGATGAACAAGAAGAAACCACTAAGGTAGATGATACTGTGAGGATAGCAGCAGAAGTCATTGCATCACTTCCTACCTCTCCAGTAAAAGTTTCTACATCTAGCCCAGAGACACCTTCAAGCATGGTTGTGACAACTTCAACTTTTGTCCAATCACCTATAGCAACAACAGAAGCAACCACCATTTCTTCTACCGAGTTGCAGTCTCCCATTTCATCAAGTTTTCCAGTAGTAAGTATTCCAGTTTTTGATTCTACAAGTGTAAATATTTTAAGTTCTCCAGTAGACAGTGTGCCAGTCTCTATAGCTAGTCCAACTATGTCTATTATCACTACTACTAAGGCATTAAGTACAGATAAGCCTAAGGCTCTACCGAGTATAAAATTTTTGGGTAAGAATATAGTAGAGGATATAGACCTAGATGAAGAAATAGAGATTCCAACATTAGATTTTGCAAATCTATCAGCGGACCAAATGCAAAATATAGGTGAAATCCTCCAAAGGAAAGCAAAGCAAAAGAAGCTTAAAGAGGAGAGAGACAAGGAATATCAAATCATTAAAGATGCTAAAGACATTTTGTCTGATGCATTAGGTATTAAAGTAGACTCCTCTCAACATGTTTTTCTACAATTAGCTGAAGCAGTAAATAAATACAATGAGGATTCATCTGGGATAGAAAAGTTAGTTGAAAGAGCCGAGAAGAGATTCAACAATAAAGTGCTTGAGCACATTGCTCAGCACATAGCTATTAATCAAGTGGAATTGTCTTCAGATTTGTCAAATATTGAATCTACCTATTCAAATATCACCTCTCTTTTGGCCAGACTGTGCAATATTGCCGAGTTCACAAAGGATGTTAAGGATAAAATGAATAAAATGGATGAGGATATGAAGATTAGCATACAGAAGCTGCAACTTGAACCAAGTTCAAGCTCTGCTCATCACATGAAAGTCTCATACCTATCAAATATGCAGTCAGATCTACTAAAAGAAGACACAAGGATCTGGTCCACACTACTAGACATCCAGAACATGATCCTTCCCATCATGAATACAATGTATAAGCACATTGAACATTCCAAAACATTGATTCATGACAATCAGTTCTCTATAGCAGATCACATGATTGAACTCTCTGCAGAAGTCCAAATTGCAATCCAAACATGCAAGATTCTACAAAAAAATTAGGACAGAACCCTGGCACTAATCATGAAGGTACATTCTAATTTTCTATCAAATTTTGGATTCTCTCTGTAAATCACTTGTATATACACCTTTGGCATTATCGTCAAAAAGGGGGAGATATGTATAGAAGGAGATATGTATAGAAAGAGATTTGTATAGAAGAAAAAGTTAGCACATTGAAAGGGGGAGATAATGTATAAAGCTCTATGACAAAGACAAATTTAAAAACAAAATCAATAAGTGTATATAAGTTTTGAGCAATAAGTGTTTTTGTCACTAATGCCAAAGGGGGAGATTGTTGGCATCAAGCAGAATTGCCACTAGTGACAACACTTATTTGCATTCTGAGTGCAAACCGAGCAGAATAGTGCAAACTGAGTAGAACAGTGCAAACTGAGTAGAACAGTGCAAACCGAGTAGAATAGTGCAAACCGAGCAGAACAGTGCAAACCGAGCAGAACAGTGCAAACCGAGCAGAACAATGCAAACCAAGAAGGACAATGCAAACCGAGTAACATTATGTCTACCGAGTCACCAGTATTTACCGAGTTCAAAACCTACCGAGTGGTTAGTATGAACCATGCCTTCACTTCTACCGAGTGCATGACGATGCCGAGTAATGCAGTGGACGCTGAGTATCAG
Source organism: Chamaecyparis obtusa (assembly GCA_027943335.1). Classification (NCBI taxonomy): domain Eukaryota; kingdom Viridiplantae; phylum Streptophyta; class Pinopsida; order Cupressales; family Cupressaceae; genus Chamaecyparis; species Chamaecyparis obtusa. The sequence continues at coordinate 89,940 of BSBK01006234.1, read as the reverse complement.
AAAGTCACCGAGTTAGTTTGCAGGAACCGTGTAACCATACTTGGGCCGACTTAGTGGCACTTATGTTTATTTGTCAAGCCGACTTTGTAATTGTAATTAATTGTTTAGACTTGTATATAAACAATGTTGTAAAGATGTCAAAAAAAAAAAATATAAGTATGTATATGAATAAAAGGAAAAAGCAGAGATAAGCGAATTACAAAGGGCTACAGCAGTATAGGGAACAACAAAGACAAATTCATCATAGAAGGTGATCAGTACATTCAGTGAATCTCAATCAGCAATCCAGTTGCAAAGCAAGAGATCTACTGTTTCATTCTAACAGGTGAATTAGTACTAAAATCCTTTAACCAGGTAGACTTAACAGTCTGTTGTAAAATCTCTTTACCGAGTGCATACTTCATTGTATGTTTGTAAATCCTTTAACAAGGTGGATTTAGCAATCCTTATTGCTCCTAACAGGGCAGATCATCAGAAGTGATCAAATTGTAAGCCTTAACCGGCCAACTTTATTCTGCAGTACTAAAGCTTTGTGGGTTTCATCCCCACCCCAGTTTTACTTTCTTTTTGGAAGGTTTCTGGGTAACCAAATCTATGTGTCATTGTTGTGAATGCTTTTAAGTTTCATGCTTTCTATATGCATAAAGAAAAAGTAAACTATATGTTAATACATCTGTAATTGTAAGAAAATTCAAAGTTATTGATTCACCCCTCCCCTCTCAGTAACTCGGTTAATCCCTGAATATTTCCAACATCTATGACACCAAAGATGAAAAATTGATTCCATATAGAGCCATGAAAGAAGATATCAAGATACACTTTGAACATATATCATTTGAACAAATCCCCAGGATCAAGAACTGTTGGCAAGTGGTAAGCACATGCACACATATGCACATGTAGGCACATGCATATATGGAATGTTGTCATTTATGGAAACACTTATCAGATTTTTGATCACACATATTGGACATCATGAATATGTTTGTATGCAGTTGATGAAGGAAAAATGCCTAAGTCCACAGACTATTTCTATGACCCAGTCTGATAGAAAAGTGCAGCGAACTTCCCAGGAGCTTCATAAAAGAATGTGATCTTGGTTACATGCTTGCAGGACCCAAGTGAATACATGTGTAAGGTCGCACGTGTTAATGTTGAGGTATTAAAGATATATGATCAATTGATTGGATGCAATGATAGTAAACAAAGTATAACTTGTTGGTGATCACCGAGGTCAACTTTGTGAGCGATTGGAAAGTTAATTTTGGATGCAGTCTTAGATCTAAGGATGAATAAGAATGTTAATGAAGTGTTCAATTGTGCATTAAATAATATGATGTTTAGCTAGAGTAATGCTGACTAGCTTTTGTAATATACCTCTAACAAGGTATAAGTATACAAACACTTTTGTAAGAGTGTGCGATGATGAAAATAATGAAATAGATGGGTGTGAACTGTAAAGGCATCTAAGAGATAGAGTAGAGATCAAGTAAAAGGAGATCAAGAGGAGTTCTTCAAGGAACACTTTGTTAACTCTTTTTATTCAGGACATCAGATTGATTGTAAGTCCTGTTGCACCTATTGTACACCCCTAACAGGGTTTGATTTCCTTTGACAAGGATGGACTCCTAGTGGGGTCGATTCCTTAATTGGGATCACATTGTAAAAGGCTCCTAATAGGGTATGTCCTTTAATCAAGACCTTCTTATTGTAATACTCGGCTCCTAACAGGGTAAGAACTCCTAACAGGGTTATTATATGTATAGTGCAGACATTTGTGGGTACCATCCCCACTGGGTTTTTTCCCTTAACAGGGTTTCCTTGAAAAAAAATATGGTGTTATGAGTTCTCGTATGTTTGTTTATGTTGCATGGTTATTTATCTTATGCTATATCTTTATTTGTTGTTTGAAGAAGATAAAGAAGTTTAAGAATTTAGTAAAGTACTGTAACACTGATTCACTCCCCCTCTCAATGTTACCAAATCTTAGCAAGAACAAGGTAGTAGATGCTATGGCCATTGTAGGATCTTTTCTGGATATGCCACCAGAGGTGAAACACTATGAGTTCATGGTCAAACATCTCATGGTCCTTGTTTTTGAAGTTCCCAAGTCTGAGGTTGTGTGCACAAAATTGTTGGTCATAATTCCCCTTGGTACCAAGACATCTATGCCTACCTTACTAGCCAACTCCTCCCCCCAGAACTCTCCCACAAATTTTTTTTTTCCTTGATAAGGCAAGCCTCTCATTACACTATCATTGCAAATACACTCTAAAAATGAAATTTGGATGGTACACTCTTAAGATGTCTCAACTTAGAGGAAGCACACATGACGATATTAGAAGTACACAAGGGTATTTGTGGTGCTCACTCTAGTGGCATGACCTTAGCCAAGAAGATTCTAATAATTGGGTATTATTGGCCCACCATGGAAAAAAATGCCTTCTTATTTGTCTAGAAATGTAGAAAATGTTAGATTCACAGGAACCTCATCTGTGCACTAGCTCAAGAGCTACAACCACTTCATCATGGCCATTCTTGTAATGGGGGTTCAATCTCATTGGAAAGATCCATCCATTATACTCCAATGCCCATAAGTACATCATCACGACCACTGAGTATTTCAAAAAGTGGGTTGAAGCAATTTCAATGACGTATACTACCAGAAAATAGATTTCCAAGTTCCTTTTGAACTATATCATAATTTAGTACAGAGTCCCACAAACCATTATCACTATTAATGGCTCCCCCTTTAAAAATAAACAAATGGAAGAACTTTGTGCAAAATTCCACATCCATCATATCTTCTCTTCATGCTACTTTCCCCAATGTAATGACCAAGATGAGGCTATAGATAAAATCATCATAAAAATCTTGAAAAAAATGGTCAATGAAGTTGGTTAGGATTGGAACCTCCAACTCAACCCCAACTTATGGGTATACCACACTAGTCTCCATACCACCACAAGAATCACTCTATATTCACTAGTATACTGTACCAAAGAAATCTTTCCAATAGAGGTCGAGCTCTCTTCACTCTGAGTATCCCTTTAGCACATCATTGCATATGAGGAATACCAAGTATCTCGACTATAGGAATTTGAGTTGCTAGATGAAAAGAAAAAAAATGCACTAACACACTTACAAGCATATCAACACTGTCTTAGAATAAGTTAACACAAAAAGGTCATACCATGGTCTATTGAAGTTAGTGACTTGGTACTAATGAGAACTTAGAAAATCAAGTGGAAAGAGAAAAACCAAGAAAGTTTGAACCAAATTGGTTGGGTCCCTACATCATCACATCAGTTTATGGATCTAGAGCATATCAAATATCCACATTAGAGGGCTAGCCTCTATTAAATCATATCAAAAGCTTGCATCTGTGCAAGTAATATTAATGACTCTCAGAGTAGACCCATTTAAAAAATATCAAATATACACAAAAATAAATAAAAAAGCAAAAAAAATGTTACCTTGGCAAAAACTGGTAATTAGGCATCTTTGGTGACACAAAATAGAAATACAAGAGATAAATTCACCGTATGGTGAAAACCACTTCAAGGGCGCCTTGGAAAAGTACCATGGTGAAAACCAAGCAATCCAATGTCATGTGTAGAGATCATTGCTCCATCATATATCATTTCTCCCACTTGATATTGTGTGTGTGAAAATTGTACCTAGTTGCGGACACAACACTTCAGTAAAACATTAGAGGTTAGCAAAATCAAAGTCTGCAAGTAATTGAAACTAAGCTAACCAGGCGATTTACTACCTTCTAGTAGGTGCGAGTATGGTATTCTCAAATGAGACCAAGATCAGTGACAATGCAACACCTAAACAAAGGATTTAAAATGATGAAAGCAATGAAATATGAATGCAAATTAATCTATTTTTTTTGGATTTTTGATGCAATTAGATGAAAAACTTGATATGAAACTAATCTAGAATGAATTGAAATCATATGCAATTAATTTAACAATGCTATGAAGATGAATGCAAAAGTATGCAAAAGCTATGAAAAACTATGAAATGATCTCACAAAATTGCTTGTAGCAAAAGCTTTGTTCTTCAATTGGAAATTCACTAGAGTAATTGTGCAAATTCGAGAGATATGAGATGAATTGCTGAGCCTTGTTTTTATAGAAATCTAGGGCTTGAGGATGCATTGAGAAAAGCCATAAATCACTCTTGATAAACTCAGGTTGATTTTTGAGTTAACAAGAAATTAAGAATAAACAAACTCATAAAATCATGCAAAAGTAGTTTTTATCTCAAAATAGAGTTTAGTTCTCTTTTTCAACTCATCATCAGATGTTGAGTTTAGAAAGTTAACAAATTGAAATTAAAAATTGATTTAAAGTTAACTGCTTTTCTGATTGTGCATGATTTAATATGAATTAATTTAATAAATAAAGTGATTTATTTTCCACTTAACTGATTTTGAATTAAAATAATTGATTTATGGGTTAATCAATTATTAAATCAAACTTTATTCCAATTAAATCATTAAATTTGACAAATTTGATTTTAAAACAATTAAATAAATATTCAATTGATTGTTTGTAGGAATTTTGATTTATTGTCAAAATAAAAACAATATTATTTAGGAATAAATGCAATTAAATCTAATTAAATAATTAAGTGGCAGAATTAAATTAATTAATTAAATATTCATCATATTTAGTTAATCAACTTTAGGATAACTAATGACATTTATCACCAAATAATATTCAATTAAAGATAATTATGATAAATTAGGAATATTCCCCGATGCAGAATTAAGATAATCAATTAGGTTTTTGATAAACTGATGTGCAGATGTGCCTTAGGTTAGGACTTTGATGTCAATTTTGATCGAATTGTTGTTGTAAGAGGTTAATGAACCTATAGCCCATTTTTGGGGTATTACAGATATCACATGTCATTACGCCTCATTCTCCACAATAAAATCAGTGGTCATCACTATCATGGCTTGAGATTTGTCAGTAACCTTTGTCTTAGCAAATCCTACCACATTTCCCACCAAGTTAATCCATCATGGTCATTCCATAATAAAGTACCCATTCTGTTGTGATTAGGGGCACCCCAATGTCATGATCCATCAAGTTATGAAAAAATACCAAAAACGCAACAAAATTTTTTGAAAAAAATACCAAAAACAAAGTAAAATTTTTTGAAAAAAATACCAAAAATACTACAAAGGTTTCTGAAAAAATACCAAAAATACAATAACATTTTTTGAAAAAATATAAAAAACACAACAAAACATTTCTGAAAAGATATAAAAAAACATCAAGAAAAAGTCCTTCAAAAATAACAAAAACATCGCAAAAGACCTTCAAAAGCTCAAAAATATTAGGAAAAACATAAAACATTCATCTAGGGTGACCATGTTTAGGGTGCATATGATAAGGGCCTTCACTTATGGGATATGTCACACATACCTTGACTCCAAACATACAAACCCTATGGTGGACCAAAACCATTACAAAATGTCCTAAAAATTATCCAAGACAACCAAAAAAATTGAAAAATCATGAAAATTTCTACAATAAATATCCTTTTTACATAAACCAATTCTTTAGGATTTTCAATAGGCATTGAACAATGCCATACAACAAGTTTGAGCTTCAGCGAAACCAAGTCAGAACAATTAAAACTAGTAAAAAAGTCCCTAGTCAAACTGATCAAACTATCTTATCTATCAACCAAACCCCATAGAAAAGTCTTTTGTCAAAAATTGTGTCATCCTAGACAAGAGAAGAAACACTCGAAACCAGATAGGTCAGTCTTATATGGGGTACCTTATTCTTGAAACTAGATAGCATCATAAAAATATTAAAATTCAATGTCTAAACCACTGCAAAAATATAGACACATAATCTGTATGGTTGTAACTTGTTGAGTCAAGTTAGTCTTATTATGTCTTGTTTTTCACAAGTCATGTTCTTATGCATCTTCAAGATGTCTACAAGCAATTTAGAGATGCCATGATAGTTCATGACTTATTTTCTTTATTTATTGTTTGTGGAATGTTTTCCATGAAGTCTTAAAAGAGTAATTTGGGTGTCTATGGTAAGAACCTTCACATCCATATACAATATCCAATTGCAAAATTGCAATGGATACTTTAGTTGTGATGCACCACACATACCCTGAATCTGAATGCTCGACCTAGATGGATTGGCCCACATTCCTTATCTATTCAACGTCCTTGTTAGAATGCAAGAGGATAATCATACCTAGATCATTCATATCTTGGTAGGATGGTATCTATTTTTTCTATAATAAAGTGGTCCAATGATAAAAAATAAATTGCTCAATTCACTTAGAATTCAAATGTGGTTAATAGAATTTGAAAAGGTTTCAATCATGATTCATTCTTATTTTCTCTCCTATCCTAACATTATGTCAGTCAATTCTAACATTCTATCATCCAGTCAATCAATCTATCTATCAAAATGGACAAATCAACTTTCAAATCAATCAAATTAATTGGTGAATCATTCCATCATCATTTGTCTTATACAAGATGGATTTTTTTCCCTAAAACCAGACATCATCATTTGTCTTATACAGGATGTATCTTTCCTGAAACCATACATGATCCTTATCAACAATCTCTATGACCAAAAGTTAATCAAATAGCCATCATCTATTAATGTTCTTCACTTCTTGCTAACTATCATTATATTTCATCATTCCATCTAACATTCACCATCCTCTTTTAAGAGATCATTCATGCTTTTCTCCCATCAAAAATCTCTCAAGGGGGCATCATTTACCTCTTCACCACATTGTTCCCATTGGGGCATACTAGGGCATAGTTTTTATTATTCTTTGAAACAACGCCTGAAAATGCATTGTGTCAAAGAGGGGGAAAATGTAGACACTTAAAAATGACCAATTTCTCTAATGCAATGAGTTTGTTAACATTCATCTTAAATTTTTAAATAATCTTTATTATTTTCAATTTGTGTCTTTCTACTATATTCTAAGTTTAATGTCATTATTTCTCTCTAATTTCATAATTTAGTTATATTAATTAATTAATTTAATTATTGAACGTCTAATCAATTATTCATCAATTATTCTTATATAAAGTAATTAAATAATTTAGCATTATTTAATTATTCCCTATCTCATTATAATTAATTAAATAATCATATTTAATTAATATTCCTTCTTTCTTATTATTACATTTATGTAATAATTAAATCAATTTCCCACCCATAATTAAATAAATGATATTTATTTAATTACAACTAATCATTCTTCCCATAAATATATAAGTAATTATTTATTTATAATATCTCCACATGTGCAAGTAAATGAATTATTTTATTTATTTAATCATATTTATCCCTCCAAAGTTGACTAATACTAACATTCACTTCACTAATCAATCACAAATCCTAACTATCCAATCAACTCAAAAACTCCACAATTCTCTCTCTTGACTAATCAATCTATTCAGTCTTCTATTTCACCTCATCAGTTAAGTCTCCAATCAATTCAGTCAACTCTTCAATCTGCTTTTCTAATAGATCAATCAAATATGCTAACAAAACAATCAATTAAGTTGAACTCCCACTCACTTTGAGTTTAACTTTTCAATCACATTCAATCAACCCACAAATTAGAGAATCCTAATTGAAACCTCTAAAAATCTATATAATGAGAGCCTTTTATCATATTTTGGGGGCCGCATGCTTTGAATTCTTATGCTGGCATGATCTTCAACTCAATTCTGAGAGCCTAATATTGCATTGAGAAGGAGAACAACATAGCATGAGGAATTATGGGTTTGCATATGCTTTTGTGTTATTTGATTTTAATATATTGATTTGTGTATATTTTTCTCTTATTTCCTTTCCTCTTTTGGTATTGGGATACTAATTGCTATTAACGATCTTCTTGTGGTTGAGATCTTATTATTATTGCAGGTAGTATAAATTACCAGATTACCCTGATTACAAAAACCACTTTGTTATACAATAGTTGAATGAACTATGAATAGTTTATTCTTTGAATTCAAAGGTGCAGCTCCCTTGAGAAAAATGTGCAATGAATTTTGTATTTTTCTCACTAATCTAATGGGGTACACTTTTTACCTGAAAGAGGAAAGGCTTTAGTGAATAATCATCACCATGACATATCCACAAGTGATACACTTGAAATGAATTGTATCAAAGTGCATATAACTACAATCTACTGACTAAATCTCCACACAAAGATGGAAACAAAAAGATAAATTTAGATCTTGAAAATGTTTCTTTCACCAATAGCAAGGAATTGAACAACTATTAGCAGATTATGTTACAAAGAATAATCCAATCAACAACTTAGAAAACAAAGTACAGTATTCCTGATTCATCTTCCAATATCATTCATTCATTCACTCACCATTAATAAAAAGAAACAAAAATTTAAAATGAGCAACATCGAATTCCAAATTTGAGTCGCACTTAGTTATCAAATTAATAGGGGAGATTTGTGAATAAAAATTGTCGATCCCTTGCATTAGCATTGAATTTTAAATATATAGTCTTTTGGTCTTACACTGAAATAGTTACAAAAATAAATTATTTTTGAAAAGTCCCCTTTAAAACATAACATAAATAAAGTCTTTTAGAAAACTGCTAGATAATTATGAAAACTAAAATAGACACATGATGACACTTTTCATGGGGTTGTTATATCTCCACCTTTTGTTGCAAGCGCCTTCTGAGCTACTTGGGCCTCCTTGTACACTTTTAGGGTATTGTCCACTTTTGTTGTCTTGAAACTCTGGAAGAATGAAATTTATACTATGAATGGTCCAATATGTCATTTGTCCTTTAATTTCTTTAGCTTTTGCAATGAAGGTCTTGTTGTCATATTTTTGACATATTTTGAAAACTAGTTACTAGATGAGCTACTATAACCTAGTTTGCGTTATTAGGTGATCTGGATTAAATTTGTGTTCATTTCATTGCAATACATGGAAAAGAAAAGGAAATGAATAACATCTGCATCCACACATACATCTATCTATATCATTTTGTTCTAAGCAGAAAAGTAAAAGGAGCTAAAAAGGAAAGAGCATCTATATAGGCTCACACAGGCCATGAGCATAGCCTTTACTAGAAATGAACAGATGAGTGTAAATATACATAAAAAATATGTTGCATTGGGGTACCAGACATTGCCTAGTTTTGAAGTCTGAAGCTCGGTCCTGTCCAGAAGCTCCTGTGATCCAGAACCTGCAAGAAGAAGAGGGGGATTTGGGTTAAATCCAATGGATCTAAGCAATGGCTGATATCACAATACAGTAATGCATATACACACTCAGCCATGCACCTCTAACAAAGGTTCTGCTCAGGGCATGTGCATGAGAGAAATCCAAAGAACCAAAAGAGGCACCATGTTTTCACTGATGTGTTTGTTTCATGTGCAAATATAGGGAAGCTGATCCAACACTGATTTCAATGAATGATCTGGGCACTTGATGCTGATCATGACAAAAGGACCTCAAGCCTTCTGTCGATGATTGCATCAAGGGCCAAGAGCACACATTGTGCAAATAGGGAACATTTAGATGATCTAGCATCAAGCAATAAAGTAATGAAATAGAAGGCCTTATGGCATCAAGAATAGAACAGAGCTGTTTGCAGAGTACACAAGTCTACGGATTAGACAAGGCACTCTGTTTCATAGGTGCTCACAGGGCATATATTATCAACATGTTGAGGGCACACATCCATATGATCAGATAAGTACAAAAGATGATGCTCAAGATAAACTCAATACATTTCATTTAGGGCATAAATATGTTTCAAATCTGCATTCCTCATTCTGATATGGTATGAATGTGATAAATCTACATTAAAGACTAGTTGAAGGGCCCTCTATTCATAGATGGCATGATAACAAAGAATCCACAAAATATGAAAGGAATCAGAGCTAGTAACAGAGCATGATAATCAATGGGCATGAATGTAATGTCCTTCATGTATAAGAGTTGGTGCATGACCAATCTGATGCTGATAATAAAAATCAAGAATTCAGGTGTATATGTGCCTCCAAGGGTACACAGCATGATCAAACCTACAGGATCTCTTGGTGATCAATAGTTCAATAATAGGGCATAAATGAAATAATAGTAATGCTACAAGAAGTGTGCCAACAATAATGACTGAATATCTACATATTGCAATTAGTGTTGTGTGCCGAGTCTATACTCTTGGAATAGAGGATCACAAGTAACAATGATAACAGTGCTATAGACTTGGTAGGCTCGGGTCTTCATGACACCGTGTATAGATAAGCAACAAATAGCAGTACCAATATAAAGAAAATGACATGTACCCTGACTGTAACAACATGGATAGCACGACATCATTGATAATGGAGAGGCTTAGTAATAAGAAGAAAGATTCATCAAAGGTGAAATGAGAAACCATGAAAATACAATGTAGAGAGAGTCAAAATTAAGTGCCCTAATACATTCAAGATAGTCTCTTGGGCCATGGTATGTCAACAGTAAACCAATGCTATAAGTCCTAGTTTTCACGAGCTTTCAAAACATGCAAGCACATAACTTAAAAGCCCCAATAGCGGTTTCGAGAATGATCATAGTTCCTTCAAGACCAGTTGAAAACAAATGCAATAATGCCCTAATGATACTCGGGCTATGTGATTATGCAACTCAATACAATATGAACAGAGAATTAACACAACACATCAGGCTTGCAAAAGGAATGCCATGCCCTAGTTCAAGCATTTGCAAAAGGTTAAAGATTGCTGATGCCCTAGTCTCTCGGGCTGTATATATAGTATAACAATACATTGAATAAATAGTAAACCCGCAATGCAGGCTATCAAGTGTCAACTATAAATCGTGCCCAGGTTTTCACAGGTTTGATTCAATATCAACCTTTTAGTAAATACAGTATCAAACATGATGATGCCCTCAAAGTCTTCAAAATGTAGCATGCAACAACCATGATCAGCAATACAGTAATCCAATTTCAAAAAATAGTTCACGGGTTGTACACACAGGTAGCCACAACTCAATGCAAGCCGAGCATAAGATAGAGAATTCAATAAAACCAGATAATATCAAATGCCCTAGGAGGAGGCATGATATCATCTCTTCATCAAAGTGCCATAATAAGCAACAGAGAGATCAATATGCAGTGCCCTAGTTTCACATTAGGGTTAGAACAAAGTGATATCGAATGCCATAGACAATACAACAATGCAATCAAGTTCATGTGCCCTCGGCATTAACTAAAGATAAAAAAATACAAGGATTTCCAGATGCAATGCTATAGAATTCATGTTACACCATGCCCTAGTCTTTTCCAAGTAGAGAAGGATAAACAGAGTGTATCTTTCATGCCATAACAGAGAGATGTGAAACCATGATGCACAATGCAAACAACAAATGGTTAATGCCTCGATTCTCAGCCATTTCAAATAGAGATAACAATATATATTAGCAAAGAAAGCAATTCAAAATGTGCCCTAGCCTTGCATCATCGGGTTATATACAAATGCATAAAATCACAGTGCCCTAGTTTTGTAGCAGTGGCCCGAGGGTGTAATGCAAAGCTTTTTCAACATCAATAGTGAATTCAACAATAAAAATGGAGTGAGTAATGAGTGCCATGACTTGATACAGAGCCTTTCGATAATGCAATGTAATGAAATGAAATCCAATGAAGTGCCTACCTTGAGATCATGTTGCTGAATCAAAGAAAGATTGGGTGCTATTTCTAATTCTAGAATGGAAGGTTGCCTTTCAAAGTTGCAGTGAGTTTGGAAATTGCTAGGTGCCGAGTTGCGGTGGTCATGATTACAGGAGGATGCCATTTCCGAGTGTAGAGTTTCAACATTATGTCCCCTTTCAGGGTTGAGTTATCTTTTGATTCCCTTTGCTATGTATCTCACGGGCATAGATTATTTTTTTTGTAAATATTAATATAATTATCTCTTTGCAAGGTAATTATATTAATAATTCTTTGATGCCTTAGGTTCTTCCCATATAGTCATGTTGACTTAGAGTGATCAAATTATTTTGCAATCATGTATGGGGAAAGGGGGCTATTATTTTCTAAATATTCATATAGCCCTAGGATTGAATTTATTTTGAAATGTGGATATACATTAAATGTAAATATTTTAGGTATTTTCCTCATTCCTTTTGAGTTGAAAATATCTCAAAATATATTAATTATCCACTACATTTGGTTTGATAAGGGGAAAATATTTTTCTAAATATTGTAAGACAGTGCGAGAATTACATTATAAGATGTTTTGACATGTGGTAGTATTATAAACCGTTGTCAAAATATCATTATTCTGCATGACTTAGTGGGTCATAGGTTTCCTTTGACTAGTCCTTTTTTAGGGACTCCACTTTTTTCACTTCCCCTATTTTCTCGGGAGTGGGGCATCCAAGATTCAGAGTGATGAGATCATGGCTGAGGCTTTTCTATTCTTGGCGAGGTGGTGGTCTTGATGGCAGATTCTAGAGATTTTATTTATATGCCTCTCTCCTTTGGTGATTGGGGTTAGTTCTTCATTCCCTCATTCTCACGAGGTGAATTTTGTAGCTCTTGTGAAGAAATTTGATATTGTAGCTCCTTTTATTCCAACTAATAATAAAATTGTTCCCTTCTTTTCCTACAATTTGTGAGTTGGTTGATGAACTTAGTTTTATGTATTGTGATTGACTCTGATCCTTTACATGATAGTATGTTCATTTGATTATTCTGCAAACATTGGTTTCCTTGGAGGTTTTCAAATCTATGTGCATCTAAATGTGTTGAGTTGTGAAAATTATCTTTCCTTCTCATTCACATTCAGCACCTGATTGTTTTTCTAAAAAGAAAATCAGATTTGGAAGAGTTGTGGAGTTCTTGTTATGTGCTGGGGTTATATTGTGAGTTTGTTTTCAGTTTGTGGATCTATTCAGTTTGGTGAATCACCTAAGTTAGATTTAGTTGTTTTTAGTTTTATGCAAACCCTCTATCCCTTTCCTTTCAAAGTTAGTACAGTTCAGGTGATACAAATGGGGAAGCCGACCCTTAATCCAGAGGTCTATTCTCAAGAAACAGTCCCACATCTTGAGAGTATTCCCATGTTTCACAGGATCACTGAGTTTGATACTTAGCCATCAAAGGTGCAATCCCTAGTGACAATAGGTCTTATGGTGATTCCTACACCATACTAAAATAGTATTGATACTAGCCAATTTATCATATTCATATTTGCAGAAGGTTTGAGGAGTGGTGATATTGTCAATGTTTTGCTGGTATTGATTCTTAAATTCCTCTGTTGTAATCACCCCAAAGTTATCTTTATGTTGGATCTCACAACCAATCTCTCTAAAATACCCCAAGATTTGATCTATCATATCTTTAGCTTCCTTTAAGATTTCCCTCAGATTATTAACACTCTTTATTACACATTCACCCTTATATCCCATGCTAAACATCCATTTTTGTAAATGTTGATAAGATGATTTCAATAGACTGAGACTAATAGTTGTGGGAACCTTCATATCAATTATTTCTTTAATCATCTTCATATTTTGCCTATTGGTATTATCCTCCATTTTTCCTACTCTGATTTTAGAGAGCATTGTATTTCTTGTATGTATTAAAGCATCATAGGATTCACTTATCCTATATATAAAAGGAATACCCCTGACCTTTAGATCTACAATCCACTCCTAGGTTACTTTTCTGAATTGGCCATCCACCTGCAATTGGGAAATTAATTAACTGTTTGTTTTCATATGTGGTGGGATCCAGTGTGGAATCCAAGGAACTAGCTAATTGGGTTGAGAGGGGTGCTAAAAAGGACTTGAGACTCTCTGAAAATATTTGGACCATCACTTTTAATTGATCCTTATCTAGTTTGGTCTTCTCAATCCTCTTACACATTAACTAATTGGAGAAATACCAAATACCCACATCTTTGTCAAACTCAAGGCCTCCAATGTCAATCCTTGTGATAGTGTAATAATCAACAATGGAAAATCAAGCTCCTTATCTTTTTTCAGTTGTGATAGTTCGAGGAAGACGTACCTATTTTTCTCATCCTCCACTAGCTGAGAAGTTGTTTTCAATTTCTTAGTTTTTAGAGTAGGAACATTTTTTCAGAATTTGTGTTATTGCATCCTTAGGTGGGAAAAAATTTGCCTTCCTCTTTCTCTTCTTGTATAGTATCTCTTTTAGCCATGAAGGCATAGTTAACACCTTTAAATCTGATTTTAAATCATTTGGGGAGAAGGTGAGCACTCTCTTGACAGGAGGAGTGGTAGAGCTATGGACTGGTGTTGAGAAATGATATTTTAGTGTCTTGTCCTATTTCAGGGTAGCTTGTTGAGAGTCCCGAGTTACACTCTTTCCTTCATCCCCACCCAACTAATTAGATGTTGATGCATCGAGGCCACCTTGGTCTCCCTACCCTATTTTCTCTGCATGAGTGTTTTCTAGTTTCTCAAGAGCTACATTATCAACTATGAGATCAACATTGGGTAGGGGCCCTTCTCCCCACATAGGGAGGATCACTATAGGTTTATTTGGGGGTTCCCCCATCAGGTGCTCTAGATAAGTTAATGTAGGATTTGAGCAATACAAATCCACAAAACTTGAAGATCACCTGCATACAAAAACCTGTTACAAGGAAGTAGAGACAAGAAGAGGACAAGGGTTTGACTCAAAAATATGAAGAAGAAAATATCCTCAAATAATGAATAAATTAAATGTACAATGGATCATCCTTATAAAGGAGATCAAAAGCCTTGAAAGGAAAACCCTAGTGCATGTAATAATTAGTTAAATTATTACAAGACTAATGCATGCAAGTTTATATTTAAAACAACTAGTGCATGAGTTTAAAACAACTAGTGCATGAGTTTAAAACAACTCATGCATGTGTGTTTAAATATAAACAACTAAAGCAAAAGAGTTGACATCTTAAGAAGGGAGTAAAGTTAATTAATAAAATTAATACTTTATTCTAACACCCCCCCTTAAGATGAGCAACAATGTAGCTATAAACAATGCAAGAAGAAAGCAAAGGAAACTACAGTGCTAAAAGCAGAAAATGGGTCCCGACAACATGGCCTGATGAGGTACCCATGTACAAAAAAGAGTCTCTATAAAGAAGAGAAATAGAGAAAACCACATGGGAAAAACTCTACTCCAAAAAGAGACAAAAAACTAATTTGAAGGACTAAAGAAGCCTCCAAAACTATGAATGTTCCAAAAAATAAGAACAAGAATGAACATGTAGAACATCATTGAAGCAAGAAGATGCAAAATTTGTCAAGAAGTAACTGCTGATCTGAAGATCCTCCACAAAAATATGACCAGGTAGAGAAGACTGTAATCTGCATGGGTGCCCTCAAATAACACTACTCGAATCAAGAGGCAAACAAAGGCAAACACTTGAACTCAAAGATATAGATGGCATAAACACCAAAAGTCTGAAGAGCTGATCAATCAAAGATGGAAGAGTGCATCCAAAAAATAGGAAAGAAAAGAGTGTCCATATGGTAAATGATCCATCTCACCAGAGTGCATAGGTACCCAGCCACTGCAACCACCTAGTACATAGAATCAAATACTAAATACATAGCTCACACTATCAAACCAAGGAAGTAGTAGAACCAATAGTAGAAACCCCCCCATACTATTGACAAGGGAGTAATAACAGGTACACTAAAAAGAGTGCCAATAAGAACTACATCGTGAAGAACCAGGAACATCGAAGGTGCATACAAACACAAATAAAGATACCCTAAGGCTAATATCATGGAAGGAATACTCACTTGACAAAGGTAGATGGCAAACAAAGGAAAACATCAAACCCCCCATGACACTTTATAATGAAGTGCGAGTACACAGAGCACGAACATGTGCAAGATCTCATACATGCAATAGAATGACACTTTATCTCAATGCGTGTGCATAATAAAATGCTACAAAAGTGAAGTATACACTACTCAAAGAAGATTGAAGGCTACTGAAACAAAAGAACAACCTAAGAAGAGCCATCCCTTAAAGGGAAGAGATCCCAATACCTGTAACATCCAAGATATCCACTAAAGTGTAGAAATGCAAAAAACTCAATAAAATATACTTGGATTAGACTCTAAAAAAAAGACTCATAGAACTAGAAAGCTCTCAAAACAAGCTTTCCAACGATATCTCTCTTTCCCAAAATGGAGTCCGGATGCGCAATATAGAGCTTCCAGAGTGCAAAACTGAACATCTAGCTTTGACAGTAAAAAACACCATCAAAAAATCAAAATCAGAAATTCAAACTTCTAGATCTAGATAGAGCTCAGAACCAGCTTTTTGACAATATCTGTTTTGTCCAATTTCGACACCGTATGCTCAAGTTATGAGCAAAATACCAACTGCTGCGCTGGAGGGCCCAAATGGTGTCTAAATGTGCTGACGTCAGCACTTCACAGACGTAAAATTGACGGCCAAATGGCTGTCACAACATGCAAGCCCCTTTGGGTTAAAATTCTGGGCCCCTAGTCACCATATGACTAGGGGCTAAAACTTCATGCACTGGCTTAAATTTGACGGCCAAATGGCCGTCGCCGCCCAAAATGCCAAAAAAAATATATTTTTTATTTTTTCAAAATCTCATGCACGCCTAGGGATCTGTTGCAAACATTTTTGGATTTTGCCTTGATTTGCATGCCATTTTTTAAATCTTAATTTGCGTGTTGGGCAAAATTTTTTTTTGTCTCGATTTGCGTGCCATTAAAAAATAATTTTAATTTGCATGTCAGGTAAAAAAATTTTGCCTTGATTTGTGTGCCAAATAAAAAAAATTTTGTCTCAAAAAATGTGCCAATTTGTACAAATTCTACCTTGGAAAGCGTGTCAAGCTGTCTGGTACAAAAAAAATGCCTCAAAATGCAAAGTTGTCCAAATTGGACGGGCCTTATATCAAAATAGGGGTTTTTGGGCACTGGGAGATCAACGATGAGGTTCGTTTGAGCTCAAAGTGCACCAAAATTTAGGGACCCCCTAATTTCAATAAAAAATAACCAAAAAAGCCCTAATCTGAATCCTTCAAATGTGAACAAGCTATAGCAGATTAGGCTCTGATACCATGTAGGATTTGAGCAATACAAATCCACAAAACCCGAAGATCACCTGCGTACAAAAACCTGTTACAAGGAAGTAGAGACAAGAAGAGGGCAAGGGTTTGACTCAAAAATATGAAGAAGAAAATATCCTCAAATAATGAATAAATTAAATGTACAATGGATCATCCTTATAAAGGAGATCAAAAGCCTTGAAAGGAAAACCCTAGCGCATGTAATAATTAGTTAAATTATTACAAGACTAATGCATGCAAGTTTATATTTAAAACAACTAGTGCATGAGTTTAAAACAACTCATGCATGTGTGTTTAAATATAAACAACTAAAGCAAAAGAGTTGACATCTTAAGAAGGGAGTAAAGTTAATTAATAAAATTAATACTTTACTCTAACAGTTAATTACTACAATATTTGGAGTAGGGGTAGCCTTAGTAGAGGGTATTGCCGAGCTCTATGTTGTTTCTATTGGGATGCTAGATGGTGTTGTGTTTAGAGCTCCCCTTTTCATTTTGACCAACCACTTTTGGATTCTTCTAAAAAATGGGGTTATTCTTATATCTAGGTCATCCAATTATGGTACATCCATATTAATGGGCTCTAATGGAGTACCTTGCACTCTTGCATGATATCTAGGATCTACCACATCTAATCCATCTTCCATAATTCCTTAAACATCCAATTGATGGTTAAAGGCCTTAATTTGGCTCACACTTAATTGGGACCATGAATTTCTCCTCACCTCAAAGTTGTCTATACAATCAATCTAGTAATATTCAATGGTGGGGACATGGTGATATGAAATCCCTAGCTATAGATTATTTTTAATCAAAATTCTAGAATAAAATGTAGCCTTATGACATCACAAGTCTCCATAGTATATTTATTCATTGCCTTTGTCATATTTATAGCATTGTAGGAGGAAGTGCATGTGTAAATTCCCAATGAAATGGGGAAAGGTATATCTACTTCATGCTTCTCCATGCACCTTTTGTTAACTTCACATATTTGCTTTTATTGCTCCATTATTATGATTTTTTCATCTATGTAGCATGGTAGTTGCCATGGAAAATCATCAAAGGCACCTATCTTTATGTATGTGAAGGTTGGAAATTGAATAAAATAACTTCCATATGTATTGATCAGTGCGACAACCTCTGGAGAAATTATCCTTTCTGGGCACCCTTGTAACTCTTGTAGAAATTTCATAGTAAAAGTATCACGCACCCTTTGAAAATTAGCATAGTTATTTTGTAATTGAAAACTAGGGTAAAAATCATATATCTACACATCATCTTTGAATTCCTGCATATGTTCCAGACCTAGCCAAGTTTGTGTGCATGCTAAAACATAAAATAAATATGAAGACATGTAGAAGAATTGATTAATTCTAAATGCTTTAATCAATTTTCATATTTGATCATTGATTACTCCAACCCAATCCAAACATATTGATTGAGAACAATTAGAGGATTACTCTATTTTCATACATATCACTTGATACAAATTCCCCCACAAAGATCTTGTCTCTATTTCCCTTCCCAAATTCCCACTTTACAATCTTCTCTTATTGAGAAATATAATCAAGATAATACATCATCCACTAAAAAACTTTAGTGTTACCACTTTTCTTCTTACTTGCATCAATTAATGAAAAATATGCCAACACATCACCTGCAAGTATGACATTAATATATAGTTATACATTTTTAATATCAAAGTCAATGATATGCACTCTTAAACAACCTAAAACCAAAACCTTGTCATAATATGTTTCTATGTTAGTGTGATCATGAGATATTCTTGGTGTAATGTATGCACTAATATTTAAAGACAAACATTCAAGGACAAACACTATGCACTTTGCATTGTGTGATTAGTTTATGTCATTAGTGTGATAGGAATTGAAGTATGCAAAAGGAATATAATAATAGGATTCTCATACTTGTCCCAAAAAAAAACCATGTAACATCAGATCATAACACTATTGAGATAAGGAAACTCTGATCAACCACATGATGTCACGCCTTTCATCAACCTTTTGACATCAATGATAAAACATGCCAAAGTCAACAATCATTTGTCACATTCTTTTTTTTTTACCAGCATTTTGTTTTTTCATAGGGTGTTCAAGTACTAGTTTCTTTCTTAATGATTCCCTTCAGGGTGAGGGATCTCTTTTCTGTTAGCCCTTGTTCAACTAGTTCTTCAAAGGACACAATGCGTTGGGAGTTTAGTTCAAACCTAATATCTAGTTGTTAGCTTTCAATGAACGGATGGATCTTTTATTTCATGGGCATGTGAAAAGATGCCTTGGAAGAAAAATTCCTCAAATGTTGTAGAAAAAAGGAAAATGTCTCACCACTTCTTTTTTTTTTAGTGAAAATATCCATTAATGTTATCTCCATGACAATGTTGTGTGAATAATGTGATATGAAGTTTTCGGGTAGTTCATTCCATGATCGTCTACTAGAAGAGAGTCTAGAAAACTAGTCCATGGATAACCCACCAAGAATCCATAGAAAAAGCCTCATCAGGTAGGTGTAGTCATATGCCACTTCTATGAAGATCGCAAAAACTTTCTCGTATGTGATTGAAAGGATCACCATGTTCCTTGTAGTTTTCAAATTTAGGTATCTCAAAGTTGTGCGAAAAAGGTGGCATGTTTAGTGTCCTATCAAATGGATAAGGAATGAGGCTAGCTAATGAGTAAGACCATTTAGGAGCACCAATTTATATATTTATGACCTATTATTGGAGGGTTAACAATTGCTGATCTAGAAATTCAGTGGGTGTCAATATAGGTGACATTGCGTTAGGATCAACAAATGGGATCCCACTGCTATAGGATGATACCCAATTTTTTTTTTTTTTTGGGGGGTCTGTACCCCATGTTTGTATGTGTTGTAGATACATGAGGTTGTGGAGAATATGGGGGGGGTACCATAGGATGGGAAATTTTGAACCCATTTTCTCCCTACTAGTTAAAAAAGCTAGAAAAAAATCATGAATAGTTGGGTGTCCTAAAGGTTGTTATGGAGGTGCCCCTTGATTGATTTGGGGAAGTCCTAAATTGGAAGGGATACCTATTTAAAAATAATTGGGATTTTTTGTTGAGGTTCCCTCTGTCAGAGTGATCCTTGATGGGGTGGGGCACCTAGTTGAATATTTCTAGGGTTGTGACCTTGGGGAGCCATATTGGATGAAATTGTAGCTATTATTTAAGAAGCACCCACTAGATGGGTAAGGGTCAACATAGAAGGTATTGTTGTGGTGATAGGAACACTAGGTGTGGGAGGAAAGTGGGTGAATAGTGGATTGTGGTACTGGATCCCTAAGGTGGTGGAAGATGTGTTGACTTGGGCTGCATTCTGAGTGGTGTTGCTAGATGGTAGGACAAAAGTGATCTGAAGGGGTTTAGTTCCAGCATCCCAAGATGATGGAATGTATATCTCCTCTACTATATCAAAAGTGTTGAATCCAATGGATAACTTGGCCCAATTTTGAGTAAGCATGTAAAAGTATAGATTTGGGTCTCTTGCCAGTATGGATCTCACATTAATCATTACCCTAGGTTCACTTACACCATTGACAACCTCTTAGTTTGTGCATCTAGCCCTAATATTTTCAAGTGAGAGCTCATATTCCAAAGGAGACATTTCTGGAACCTCAAACCTTGTTTTCTTTTGTTATAGTATTATCTCAAGATTCTTGAAATCTAGTGTAAAGTTCTCATGGTGAAATCAAAGTTTATGGTAGAAACATCATTGAGATCTTTGTTTTGGTCCATTGTGTCCTTCCCTTTCATGGATCATGTGAATGACATGTGGAAAATATAAGACAACTAGGAAAACTAAGGTTTCTAATTTTTTTGGATTTTATAATTTTGAGATACAAGAGACAATAAGGGAAACTAATTTATTTGGATTTTCTAATTTTGGAATGCTAATGCAAACTAGGAATGAACAACTAGAATGATGCCTAAGGTGTTGGTATTGTACTTTGAGAGAAATTATAGAAACTTTGAAGGTAAAACCCTCTAAGGAAAGACCAAAATGATTCTGTGGACTATCTTGACTCCAACAAGGTAGGACAAAAGTGACAAATTCCACCAATAATGTCTATCTAAGACAAATATTAACTATAATGATAAGTGCCTAAGACAAGGAAAATAGATAAAGTCTTGGATCAAAATTTCAACAAATTCAAGATAATACGCATGACCAATATATGAATTTCATAAGAAAATGTACCTTGTAATTTGGTAAATATCTCTAGGAAATGCAATACTTGGCCCTAAGATATGAAAGATATGTTTTTTTTTTATTTTTTGGATTTTGGACTAATATGATGACTATGCAAAGAAGAACTATTTTGAGGATAACACTAAATAAAAGATATGGACTAATATGCAAGGGCATGTTGTTCGTCAGATCTCAAGATAAATAACTATTAGTATTTTGTAGGACCTATTTTGACTCTCTTTTACTTTGTGTAGGACAAGTTTTGGAGATGTGTACAAACTCAACAATCAAAAACTTAGTATATAGTTGCATGAATGACTCAATGAAAGAAACAATAAGTGTATGTTCAACAACTTTTTTGAGTTGCAAGTTTTCACAAGGTTTGTCACAACAAAAAACAAAGACAAATAATCTAATCTACGGTCAAATTGGTTTCAATTCTAATATTATAGGCCTATTTATTGGATTCTCGTCATCTTACACAACCATTGTCGTACTACCAGACTTAATTAAAAGTCCTCATTGTAGATGCCTATATTTTTTCCTTTTGCCAGATAGTGTCACCATGTTAACAAAGATCTCTTTTGCAACATAGTACCCTCAGACACATATGATGGGAATATTGGGGGGAGATTATTACATCATCCCCTTGCACTAGAATAAGACAATGATTTAGAGGTGAAATAGGTGGCATTTAACTAACAAGGTTTTAGTCGAATCTGTGTAGTCTCCCCAATTGGTTTGTACACATGTGACACTTAAGTCTCTAGCTGACTGTGCTGGATACTTAGGGATATTCACTTGATCCATACTATCATCAACACACCTCTCTCAAGCTTACATAGATAAGACTACATTTTTCTCAGTCTTGTTTCTATACCGACCAGAGAGATTTTCCAGTTTGAGGTCATCCTCTGTTGGGTTAAACACACCCTCCAAATAGGTCTCTCTAAAAAAATAAAAAATGAATTTTAATCTAATAGAATGTGCAAGTGCACCAAGAACACAAGGCACCAGGTTAATCAAACTAAGTACCCAAAAGCCAAATGTTAGCTAATCTAAATCATCCATACAAGCATGTGGGTTCATTCTTAAGCACCAAATGAGATGAGATTTTCCTTGTTCAATTTTAGATGTACCAATCTCAAATGTATTTTATCTTGTTCAATTGTTAACCACATGTCAATTTTAAGCACCAAAACAAAGTCTAAATTATGATGTTTGAGCATGCATTGCTCATTTTAATGCACCAAAGAAAAGATGAATTGATTTTAGATTTAAAAATATTTAAACCCTGCTTCCAAGTCAAAAGCTACAAAGAAAAAGTTAGTACCAAGATCCTAGAAACTAGTTTTGATAAGCCCAAAGAGCATGAATATCAACATGAATATTATTGTATTTATCATCTACCTTAATTACCTTGTCTAGATATGCACTAAAGAACCCATCATATCCGAATTCTGCTTCCAATCGATCAAGTGAAAATCTATGAGCTGGTTCTTTATTTTTGTTAATCTCTCTCTATTCCTTGCGTTGCTCAATTGGCTCTTGAATCTTGAATTGTTTATGTTTTGCTGGCCCACTATGTTTTTTCATTATATAAAGTGCATCACTATGATACAATAAGTGCATGAAAAATACAATAGAGATTGATATTTCTAGACAAAAGAGAAATTTTTATGCCAATCAAATGTGTCATTCTGATTGTGTGAGTGTGTCATTACAACTGGTTATCTATGAATTTTTGACAGAGCAAGTGCGGTGATTGCGTCTGTCAACTATGATGATCTAGACTATCAAGTGCAGTGCTTTATTTTGACAAGTGTAGCAATTTTGTGTGTTGAGTGTGGCAATATATTTTGTTAGCTACAAAAAATCAAAAAGCCAGGTAGATAAATAATAGTATTTTGATTGAAAAAAATAGAGTGTCAACATTCCAGGATAAAAAATAATCAATCACTGGAATAATAAAAATAGAAATCGACAAATATAACAACCTAGAGAGAAAAATGACAGATAATAAAATATCAATAAGTAGCATAAATGTGTGTTGCATCAAGGTATCAAGTGCATCAATTTTTTTGAATGAGTGGGTTGTTGCCGAAAGTCATGTGTGTTGATTCTGTCTATCGACTATGGTGATTTAAGGATATGAGTGCATTGATTAAAGGTTACATGTGCATCAATTCAACATGTATTTGCGTAAGAAAAATATAGTATATGCGTTGAAATAGAGAAATAGTTAAATTTTAAAAGGCTAGATTATTTCATGTCAGGTTCACCATTTGTAATTGGGGTAATCTAGTAATCTATAGTACGTGTAATAATAATAAGATCTCAACCACAAGAAGATTGCTAATAGCAGTTAGTATCCCAATACCAAAAGAGGAAAGGAAACAAGAGAAAAGCATACACAAATCAAGTTATTGAAATCAAATAACATAAAAGCATATGCAAACCCATAATTACTCCTTTGTTGTTCTCCTTCTCAATGCAATGTTGGACGCTTAGAATTGAGCTCAAGATCATGCGAACATGTGAATTTGAAGCATGTGGTCCCCAAAATATGAGAAAAGGTTCTCATTAAATAGATTTTTAGAGGTTTCAATCAAGATTCCCCAATTTGTGGGTTGATTGGATGTGATTGAAGAGTTGAACTCAGAGTGAGTGAGAGTTCAACTTAATCGATTGATTTATCAGTAGATTTGATTGATCTGTTAGCCAAATAGATTGAAGAGTTGACTGAATTGATTGGAGACTTAACTGATAAGGTGGAATAGAAGACTAAATAGATTGATTAGTCACGAGAGAGAATTGTGGAGTTTAAGAGTTGATTGGATAGTTAGGATTTGTGATTGATTAGTGAAGTGAAGATTAGTATTAGTCAGCTTTGGAGGGATAAATATGATTAAATAAATGAAATAATTCATTTACTTTCACATGTGGAGATATTATAAATAAATAATCACTTATTTATTTATGGGAGGAATGATTAGTTGTAATTAAATAAATATCATTTATTTAATTATGAGTAGGAAATTGATTTAATTATTACATAAATACAATAATAAGAAAGAAAGAATATTAATTAAATATAATTATATAATTAATTATAATGAGATAGGGGATAATTAAATAATTTTTAATTATTTACTTACTTTTTAGAAGAATTATTGATTAAACATTCAATAATTAAAGTAATTAATTAAAATCACTAAATTATGAAATTAAAGACAAATGATGATTTTGAACATAGAATATAGTAGAAATACACAAATTAAAAATAATAAAGATTATTTAACAATTTAAGATGAATGTTAGTAAACTCATTACGTTAGAGAAATTGGTCATTTTTAAGTGTCTACAATTTTAAGGGCTAGAGTTAGGTTATCATTAAAAAGCTAATATGTTAACCAACAGACACAAAACAACTGCAAGTCTCACCTCTTCACAAGGATGTTCAAATAACATATACTGAACCAAAGAAAGTATTGAGGGTTGCAATGCCCAATTTAGAAGCCTCCAATATGACTAATCTACTTTAGATAGATATGAATCTATCTCCTCTAATTTAGAAATAACACCATCAGGTAATTTCATGGACTCCAATTGTAACCCAATTATGTAAAGATGATTTCCTATTTCATATTATTTTTGCAAGTCCCTTAGTTGTTCACCATTAAATGTCATTAAATTCTCTTAAGAAGAAATCACTTTTTTAACTTTCCATTGTCTCAATTTTGCATATTGGACCCTTTGGGACGGGAGGATACACTTTCTCTGATACATGGTAATGGTTTCCCTTGGTGTGAAATAGATTTTTTAAAATTCTAATTTTTTAAAAGATTTTTTTGAGTTTGTGGTGGCTTGTAAGTGTTATAAAATGAATAGATAAACATAAATATAACACAAAGTAATGATAATACAAATTACTATATTAATTATTAACAATATTGACCCATACAACCATTCTATTCAAACACCAATAGCTCCGAGAACACATTAATAGTAGGTTACTACTTTGACTTCTTCAATAAATGAAAATTATTACAATGATTTGCATACCCAAAAATTATTTATCCCATCATAAAAATGTTGTTGAGTACAATAAAGAAATAAAAAACCCTGGTCTTGACCTTTCAACAATGTATTACATGCTTCCAATGTACTATAATGGTAATTTTTGCTATCCTAGTTACATTTTAGACCTTGTATGACCCTTCACAAAGCATTTACGATGCACATTTCTTACTCCATACTTGTATAATACTTCCCACCATTCTCAGACTTGAACAACACAATGATGCTATCTCCAGACCTGTACAATGCCCCATACTATAATTATAGACCAATTTGATGTAACTACAATTATTTCTAGGCATGCACAACACTATTGTAGCTAGTTCTAGGCATGTAAAAAAATTCCTCAACCTTGCACAACTCACACAAACTCCCAACAAGTGCAGATTGGCATGGCTTGCAAGTAAAAATGATTAACAACAACTTACACTCTAAACTCCACCTTCAACTCTACTTCCAACTTCTATAATCAATCAACTTATATATATGAAACTTCTTTAATGGAAATGAACTGCGTAAACAATGCAATTAGATTTTACCTTGGAATGAATATGAAAAGATCCTCCTGACCTTGTCTTTTTAACAACAAAGATGATGTCATTCATGAGGGATTTCCTCCTCACAAACCCTTGAATAAGATTTGTCCAATATTTTATCAATTTCATATATTTTCAACACGTTGGAAGAGAGCCCTTGAATCTCTTTTATAACACTCTCATAAGAGCTCATTCACTCACCTTTCCCATGTGGGATAAACAAAATCACTTTTTGTCCTTTCTTATTTTTTGGGGATTTTTTTGTCCTATTTTCTCACGATTCCTATTTTTCCACGATTGCTTTTTTCCCCCTATTTTATCACAATACCTATTTTCCCATGATGATTTTTCCTTTAATCTTGCTCCCAAATATTTTATATCTCCAATGTGTTATTAAATAAAGGGGAACTCATTCAATTAAATATTTTCTACAACTATAGACTTGACATTAATAAAGTTAAATATTTAAATTTAAATTTATAAACTAAATTTAACTTTATAAACTAACTTGTGGATATGAAAAAGAGCGGGAGAGTGGGAGGAAGAGGAGGGCTGGAGGGTGTGAATTTGAATTCCAATTTAGGCGGGAATCACAAAATTGGAAGGAATCCTGTGAATTCTGAGGCAGGGGAACATACAAAGAAAGGGGGAGTGTCAAGTGATGGCTCCACCAAAGAATTAGATGAGGACACAGACCCAGATGATGCTCATTCCTGAGGTGGTGGACCAGATTCCATAGAAAATGTTGGTAAGTTTTCCTCTGCTGGAAGTGCTGGTAATGATTTTGTTGGAATCTTGACTAAAGGGAGTTGGTCTTCTTTATTTGGGGTTAAGCCTACAGGAAAGTCTTCCTTTCCCTGTATTAATAATACTTTAGAGCTAAGTAAGGGAGTTTTTATCATTTTACTCCCTGATCCCCTTGTGGACCATACTATTTCCAGCATGGTGCTAAACCTAGTGGGAAAATTTACTGGGCCCATGCCTAATATTGATATGGTTAGAGTCTTTTCTACTAGAAAATGGAAGCTTAAGGGGCAAGTAGATATTGTGGCTATGCCAAAGGGCTTTTTCTCCTTCATTTTTTCAAGTATGGAAGATCTATCCAGAGTTCTATGTGGGGGACCCTAAATGTTTGACAAATCATCGTTGGCTCTTCAAAAATGGGAACCTAATTTGGATCTAAATGCAAATATGTTTGAAATAGCCGCAGTGTGGGTTCATTTCCTTGGTCTTCCCCTAGAATATTGGCATGGGGATATCTTTGTGGGTCTGGCAGGGGCCTTTGGAGAACTTCTATCTATAAACCCAATGACTACATCTAAGTCCAGACTTGTTTACGCAAGAATTTGTGTTAATATCCATCAAAAGATGGATTTTCCTGAAGTAATCTCAATAATGTCTAAGTTGGGAAAATATATCCAACTAGTGGAATATGAATCCATCCCTTTTTCCTGTTTCACTTGTAAAAAAATTGGCCACTGGGCAAAACAATATCTGATGAAACCTCACAAGGAGAAAGGAAACCTAGGAAAAAAGAGTGAGCCTAGAAAAGAATGGAAGGAAAAAACTAGTGTGGTGGAATCACACCCTAAGAAATCTGAAATACTTCATCTATAAGGGAACACGGAAGGAAAGGTAAGCACTAAGAATCCATAAGATAGTAGGAAGGAAGTTGCATCACCTGTAGACAATATTGAGGAAAAGAGCATTAAAAGTGCAACATAAACCTTGAATGTAACTGAGATCCTTCCAGATGTGGAAAGGGTTGTGAAAGAGAACCAGTGTAGTCCCTCAAGCCTCCTTCAAGACTCAACCAATTACCAAAATGGAAAACCTTTTAAGAGCCTAAAAGAGGACAGTTTTGGGATTATGGATACTATTGTTTTCTCGAGCATCAGGATGGAGAACCCTTTTACTCCTCTAGGCCTTAAACTAGGTGATATTGTTGTGAACAAAAGTCTTTTTGAAGCAAGTGAATATTAAAGACTAACTTCCTTGGAAAATCTAAGGAGAGAAGACAGTTTGGAAAACTTTCCAGTATCAAGGGAAAATCAAGAAGCTCCTTGGTTTGAGGTTAATGATTAAAAAAAGTCTAAAAACTCTTCTAAAAAAGGAGGAGGGAGTCAAAGATATACTTATGGATCAACAAAGAAACAAGATAGAAATCCCCAAGGAGGGGTTCAGACAAAAAGGCAACAGAAAGCTGACGTGGGATCATCCAAAGCAGAAAATAGAGGAAGAATATCGCTCAAAAATTCTCGTGAGCAGGAGGCGAAGTAGAACATAGCAGATGGAAAATAGCTTACCACCCCTAAGATATACCCTCCAACCTTATAAATGAAGATCATATCTTGGAATATTAGAGGACTGAATAATCCCCATAAATAGGATGTATTGAGAAATTTGGTTAGAGATTGAAAACCTGGCATATTTATTATTCAAGAAATTAAAATGATCAGAGAAAAAGTGGAAAAAAATCATTCTTTTAAGAATGGAGGTTGTATTGGGAGTGATTCTGATGGTGCCTCACCAGGTGTGGTCATTTTTTGGAATAAATAGACCATTACGTGCACTTTTTTGTCTAGTGAGAAGAATATCATTTTAGTCAGACTTAACCATTTAATAGATAATTTTACCTGGAACTTGATCAATATTTATGTTCCCAATACTAGAAATGGTAGACTAAAATTTTGGCAAAGGCTGAAAGAGATCCGTAATAATTTTTTGGAGGAAAGCTAGATGGTTATGGGAGATTTCAATACCACCCTTAAAGATGATGAGAAAATGGGTGGCATCCCTTCCCAGTTGGATAGTAGAATTCATCTGATGGATTATATCAATGATGAAGCACTTTTGGATGTTGAGCTGGAAGGAATTTCCTATACATGGTCCAATAGAAGAACATGTAATGACCTTATCCAGGTTAAACTAGATAGATCCCTATTATCTCATGACTGGATAGCTATGTATTACGTCTCCTTATCTTATTTGTTGAGAATAGGCTCAGATCATTTTCCTATATCTCTAAATGCTAATTTAATCGATGGGAAAAAGAACATTTTGTTCTGGTTTGAAAAAATGTGGATGACCCACCCTAATTTGAAAGATAAAATAGAAAAGTAGTGGAACTTCAATTAGGATGGGGGAGCCATGTATAGAATTTATAAAAAATTGAACAATATCAAAAGGAAAGTCAAAATTTGGGACAAGGAGGTTTTTGGGGACATATTCCTATCTAAAGGTAGAATACAGATTGAAATTAAGAAAATTCAAGAAAAAATCCAAAATGAAGGTCTCTCTGAAGAACTCAAAAGAACGGAGAACTCTATGTTGGTTGAATTTCATAATATTATTTCTAAGGAGGAATCCTTCTAGAGACAAAGATCTAGAGCACTATGGCTCAAAGCAGGGGACAAAAATACAAGATTCTTTCATATGACTACTACAAAGCAGAAAGCAATCAACAAGATCTCTAGTTTGGTAACAAATGGTAATACTATCAGGAAAGAGGAAGATAATAGAAAAGAGATGCTTTGCTTCTTTTATTCTCTCTTAACAAAAGAGGACAACTTGGCCCTGCCTGATCAGGAAGACATCCTCTCTGCTATCCCTCAACTGGTTGATGCTAGAACTAACAAATCTCTTCAAGTGATCCCTTTGGATAAGGAGATTAAGAATGTTGTGTTTTCTTCTGAAGGGGAGAAGTCTCTAGGCCTTGATGGGTGTTAGGAATGGGAACACTAAGAGGGGGGGGCGGGGGTGAATCAGTGTTCACTGTATTTTAACTTTACACTTTAATCTGAATACTGAATTATAAATTCTTAAGTACTGAATCAAACATTCACATAAACATGAAACATGAAATCAACACATGACACCAATATGGTTACGGGGAAACCCAAATAGGTAAAAACCCTGGTGCGACTTGATACCCACTAATAATCTGCACTAGTGTTTTGTGATCCTTGTTAGAAGATCATTTACCCTGTTAGGAGTAACTTTACAATGCTTTTAGTATAGTAGACCTGGTTAAGGGTTAGACCCTGTTAGGAGTCTTTTACAATGATCCCTATTAGGGGAGTGGACTCACTGTCCTAGATCTCACTACTCAAATGATGAAGGCTACAACCTTCTGAATTAGATACACACTATATCTACAGGTGAACTGTCACTGTGACACTGCTTGTCAGATCAGTTCCTTTGGTGCGCTGATGCTTTGACCTCTAGCAAAGATCTAATACATCATATTCTCTCTTCACATACCTCTACTCTTCTTATCACAACTCTATTACAGCTTCCATAACTTGCATTACGATTACAATGGGCGCACCTTATATTTATGCACTCATACCAATTATACAATTAGGTCAGCCCTATAACTAATTACAAATAATGCTTCCAAATGAATTGTCTTGAGTGTGCTTAAAATTATGCATGTACATATGTCATCAACCTAAATACAATGGGCACATAGCCTCTACAACATTAATTTACAATCGCAAACCAAAATAGTCACTGTCGGCTCTATGCTTTGTTCTCTGCTGGCACGCATTGGTTGTGCAACTTCAACTGTCTGTAACTTTCACATCTTTGCATATCTACTTATGCACTCTTAGATAAGCATAAGTATAGTCTAACAACCTTAACTTCCAAGGAACATACCTTAATTCATCTGTACACACGTGCACTGATGCTCTGAGTCTCTAGTGCTCTGTATGCTATCCAGTCTTCAACACTTAACTGAATTTTGATCTTTACACTTAGTGCGCTGACTCCAAACTACTATATGACTTTTTTTCCATAATGAAAACAATATATCTAGTCATATACTTCAGTATAGACAACTTTCCAACAATCTCCCCCTTTGTCATTGATGGCAACAAAGGAATATCGCCAAGTCTCTAATTGTCCCTTTACACAAAACTTTTTGTCTTCTATACATTTTATACAAACTCTTATATCTCCCTATACATATGTGTACTCCATATTCTATACAACTCCCCCTTTGACATTAATGACAAAGGTGCATCAAAAACTTTATCTACATACACTTACTGAGGGAAAACATCCTGATATGCAATCTTGAGTTTTTGGATCTCCTTCTTCCAAAAGGTTATCAGAGAATTGACTATCTGTAGATGGGTGCATAATGCATATTGAAGCTTCTTCATCTTCTCCAATTTTGTGCTCAGACCTTGATCATAGGTTATCATGGTCGCATCAACCTCCTTGATGTTTTGACTAAGAATGTCTAGTGAGGGCGCAAGAGCGTTCCTCAATTGAGTCTGTCTAAACCTTATCTTCTCCATTTCTTTCTCTGCCTTCTCAGTTATATCCAACTATCCTTGATAGACATTGTTATACATGTTTAAATCAATGGAGGTGTCTAGCACTAAAATCTTCACCTTCTCAATCATTGCCTCTACATCTTTGATCTTCTTAAGATGGGTATCAGTGAACTTATCCTAATCCATGGATTCTGCAATGACTTTCCTTCCTTGGTCTGCAAATTCCTTCAATGATGCCTGACCATACTTAAGAGAGGTCAAGTCTAGTGCAAAATTACTCATCAGTTCATTGAGTCTCTTCTTTAAGTATTTCTCCTCTGCCACTATGGCCGCAGATTCTTCTAGGCTTGAAAATTTTACTTTGAACTATGAGATGACTATGCTCACATCATCAACTAAGTGTACATTTACCATTTTCTTATCCTCTGGTAGCAAACTATTCAGAATATTTACTGATTCTACTAGGAGAGGATTCCTCATTACTTGCTTCTCCTTGGCCTTCTCCATAGCTAGGATGTTGAACTTAATTAGACCTTCTTCCTTCCAGGAGTCCAAACTGCTAGTGTTAGGTGTGAAACTTGACAACAATGCTGAGGAGGGAGTGATGTGAGTGCTATCCATCACCTCTTACTTCACCTTGACCAAATCAATAGAAGATTCATCTTTCTTTTCTACCTCTACTCCTTTCTTTTCTTCATCAGATATATCTTCTATGATTACTTCTTCTTGCTGAGTGGGAGGGGTATTGCTACATAAGATTTCTGCTTCCTCAGTGCTGACAAATGCTTCCTCAATCTTTTCCAACTCCTTATCAGTAGCCGCCATGGATATTTCTACATTATCTATGATAATTTTTCTGTCTTTGGGTGATTTTGACATGGGCACAGATTGATCTACTTCTATTTGAGTTTTTGCTATGGGCGATGAGTCTTGAGGACCTGTCATTGGTACATTAGTGGGCTCTACCACTTTATCTTCCTTTATGGGTGCATGAGAGATGGGCGCAGCGGGTGGTTTGATCTGTTGCTCCAATAACACCTTTTCAAAGGCTTTCTTTGTTTCCTTTGTAATCAACTCATAATCTTTATTCATGATGTGAAGAGTTCTCATTTTTTTTCTAAGGTGCAGCTTCACCAAATTCAATTTTAGTTCCACTTCTTCTTTAGAACATACAGGCAGAGTATCTTCTAATACTTTTTCTCTTATTCTTAAATCTTCTTCATTTGCTTGTCTGTTCAGATTTTCCAAAATGTCCCATACATTATCTAGAATTTCTATTTTCAACTCAAGGATTGTCTTCTTGAACTTTATCATGTGTTTGACAATCATACTATGAATTTTTGATTTGTCAATTTCACTGTAAGATTCATATAACTTTCCTACTTGATCGATTCTTCCCTCGTCATCAATTCTTGCACTTAGAACTTTGAGGCTAGGTCTGAATCCTACCTGAGGAGGTGCTTGAGTGTTTTTCTTACTCCTTAATGCTCACAAGGATGGATGAATGGTGCTAGCTTCTTTCTTCCTTTTGAATAAAGGCTTATACTTCGGAGGAGTATCCTTGGGCGTAGAAGGAGTGCTATCTTCTTTATCCTTCTGATTGTCATCTCTCTCAATTTTTATCTTTTTCACCTTGGGATCTTCTTGTTCTTTTGCTATGCTCTTCAATTCTAGGGAAATCTTCTCATCTCTTGCTTTATCAAGGTCTTCTTGTGATACACCATGTATTCTTAGGATCTCTGATGTGACCTTTGTAACCTTTCTTTTAGTTGCAACACTGTTCAGCTTAGCATCAACTTCTCTAGTTTTCTCTTCATAGGTTCCCCACCTAGGTTCATTGTCATCCTTAGGGGCTGATAGCAGTACTTGTGCATAAGCTTCAAGATTTTTTTCTTCAACCTCATACCCAAGTGGATGAATCCACTTACTTCTAGGTTCCACAGCTTCCATACATGTGGTATCAATCTCCAGCATGAAGCATATTGTATCCTTATACTTCTCCACAATACTCTCAGGAATCCTATACCTCATCTGCATCCTTGCTTTGAAGGTCTTTAATTCCAAAGTAATGTAATCTATAAGTGTACTTTATGTGGTTGCCTTGTTTGATATCTGTGGCATGGTAGGAATGGACTTGTCTAGATACAAGTCTGACACTTTACCAACTATATGAAGGTACATATAGATGATTAGGGACCCAAAATTGAATACCTTAGTCTTGTCATGTTTGATAGCTTTGATATTGTCTATCAACTGTGTGCACAAGATCTCACACAAGTTGAACTCTCCATCTTCTTGCAAAAGACAGATGGCTACTAGAATAGTGCCTGTAGACACACTATTCACTCTACTGGTATGATGAAATCTGTAACCCAATATCATCGATATCAACTTGATGTCTGGCTGCTCTATAGGCTCAATGGTCATGCCGTGCTTATCACTTCTAGATTTACACACTTGCTCCACCATTTTCCTGACATCCTTACCCATAGGAAGGATGGCGCCTATCTTAGAAAGGCATGTCATCTCATGAATTAGGTCTCATGTTATTCTTACTGGTACATCTCCAATCCAAAATAAGTCATCATGGATTCTGCTCAACAATATCTTAATCCATTCAGTTTCATAGAATTCATATGCTGTGGCATATTCAACAATGGGGTGATCATTCCATTTTGTGTATTCATCCATGAATGTTTTGTCAAGTTTCAACATTGTGTCCATGTGCGCCCTTAGCCTATCTAGTCCAACAGGTTTCTTCTTACAATAGATGTAAGCCCTTATGTCTTCTACATGCATGACGCCCATCGATGTATGGGAAAATGCTCCCTCTAAATCATCTAGGGTTGATTTAAATGGGTGCCTCTTGAAAACATACCTCTTCTTCTCAAAAACATAAAAAAAAATCAGAGTGGCCATGACTTACTTGATATTCACTTTCCAGATGATCTTTGATATGTTCTGACGGCTTCCAAATCAGTGCAACGAGCTAGGGTTTCTTACAACCGATCAGATGCACTACAATTACTGATAGCTTAATATCCAAATCTTCACAAAAACTTCCAAGGCTCAATCTACTCTCCAATCGCTCTGAATATGAATGCAATGAGTGAACAAACAACTTTCTATGTACTTAAAGTAAGAAATTCTCCATTAATGGAACTCGTGTAAACCAAGCTGTCACTTCAAATTTTCAAACTTGAGTTCCACTAAAAATCAACATGTGCACTCTTGCACAAAGGTTTTTATACACTCCAAAAGCTTAATTCCAAAGGCACATACTCTGAGGATGAGTATACCAGCCACGCAGGGGTCTAGAGATAAATTAGCTCCCCCTATGACCCTGAGGGCCATTTATGTAGATGTAGAGGGTGCGTCCACTTGGGATACATCTAATACATTCTCAATAGCATTGTCCTTCTTTCCTTCTGACCAAATCAAGCTTGCATCCTCTAAGGCTTTCACAAACTTGACTTCTGCTTTAGGATCCAAAACTAGTTCTTTGGTCTTTTTAGGGCTTTCTTGACCTTGCGTCCTTGATCTACAAAACTTTGAGATATGTCCAGCCTTGTTATAGGTGTGACAAATGACTGGAGGTCTGTTATTCCTTGGCGCATTGACATGAGTCACCATTCTGCATGTTCTGGCTGAGTGACCATTATAGTTACATATCTGACATGTAACATTCTGAGAACTTCTAACATTTGTTTGATTCTAATTTCTTTGATCTTGCTGAATCCTGTTCTTCTTACTAGTCTTGCAATTTATTATTCTATGAACAAATCTATTACATGTATAACAGTAACCATTAAAAGGTTTTACCTATGTACAGTTCCTTGCAATGTGTCCATGCTTGTTACATGCAAAACAGGTGCGTTCTACAGGCTTGTGCTCATTCCTAGGAGGACCACCATTGACTTTGGTTTGATCTTTAGTCTTCTCATTATCAGTAGAGTTTTTTTGTGAATCCTTTCTTGCTCACATACTGTCAATCTAATTTTTTGCTTCATTGTATCCGATACAGCTAGTGTCTCCTCTGGCTCTTCTTGCATACAACTGTGATTCTCCCAAATCAACACTGGTGTGTAATTTGTCTATATGATCCTTTGACTTTTTCAATTTGGATTCCAAGCTTTCTTTGATATTCTTTAGCTCCAAGATTTCTAAATTGGCTTCTCTTAATTCCTCATTCAGTTGAAGGTTCTCCTTGACTTGTTCATTGTAGACATCTTGATTGTTCATTAGTTTGTCATCAAATTCTTCAAGCTGACTTAATAAGGTTGCATTTTCTTCACTCAACTTCTTGATTTTTTATTCAAGTTCACTATTAGAGCATCATTTCAAATTTTTTCTTAGTCTCTTGATAACTAATTGAGCATCACTAACTTTTTCTTTTAGTTCTTCAATTTCTCTTTATGAATTGTCCAGGTCTTCAAAAGCTGCTTCAAGATTCTTCTTCAGATATTTCATATCTACTTTGTCCATGATCTCCTCAAGTGGTTAAACTTATTTTTTGAGGACCAAAGCTCTGATACCAATTGTTAGGAATGGGAACACTGAGAGGGGGGGGGGGGGGGTGAATCAGTGTTCACTGTATTTTAACTTTTCACTTTAATCTAAATATTGAATTATAAATGCTTAAGTACTAAATTAAACATTCACATAAACATGAAACATGAAATCAAAACATGACACCAATATGGTTACAGGGAAACCCAAAAAGGTAAAAACCCCGGTGGGACTTGATACCCACTAATAATCTACACTAATGTTTTGTGATCCTTGTTAGAAGATCCTTTACCCTGTTAGGAGTAGCTTTACAATGATTTTAGTACAATAGACCTGGTTAAGGGTCGGACCCTATTAGGAGTCTTTTACAATGATCCCTGTTAGGGGAGTGGACTCACTGTCCTAGAGCTCACTGCTCAAATGATGAAGACTACAATCTTCTGAATTAGATACACACTATATCTGCAGGTGAACTGTCACTGTGACACTGCTTGTTAGATCAGTTCCTTTGGTGCGCTGATGCTTTGACCTCTAGAAAAGCTCTAATACATCATATGCTCTCTTTGCATACCTCTGCTCTTCTTTTCACAACTCTATTACAACTTCCATAACTTACATTACAATTACAATGGGTGTACCTTATATTTATGTGCTCATACCAATTATACAATTAGGTCAGCCCTATAACTAATTACAAATAATTCTTCCAAATGAATTGGCTTAAGCGTGCTTACAATTATGCATGTACATATGTCGACAACCTAAATAAAATGGGTGCATAGCCTCTACAACATTAATTTACAATCGCAAACCAAAATAGTCACTGTCGGCTCTATGCTCTATTCTCTGCTGGCACACACTTGCTGTGCAACTTCAATTGTCTGTAACTTTCACATCTTTGCATATCTAATTATGTGCTCTTAGAATAAGCATAAGTATATTCTAACAACCTTAACTTCTAGGGTGCATACCCTAATTCATCCGTACGCACATGTACTGATGCTTTGATTCTCTGGTGCTCTGTATGTTGTCCAGTATTCAACACTTAACTAAATTCTAATCTTTACACTTAGTGTGCCGACTCCAAATTGCTATATGAATTTGTTGCCATAATGACAACACTATATCTAGTCATATACTTTAGTATAGACAACTTGTTAACTATGGGTTCCCTTTCTTCTTCTTCCAGTAGTTCTGGAAAATTATTGGCAAAGATGTGTAGGCTACAGTTAAAGAGTTTTTTGGAACTAAAATTCTTATCAAGGAACTCAATGCAATGTTTTTGGTGTTAATCCCTAAAAATCCTAGAGCTAATTCAGTTGACGCCTTTAGACCTATTAGTCTTTGTAATTCCCTGTATAAGATTATTTCTAAAGTTCTTACTACCAGATTGCTGTCTATTTTTTCCTCTATTATCTCTCCCCAACAGAATGACTTTGTCCCTAGAAGACAGATTCTAGAATCCATTATTGTTTCCCATGAAAACATTCATTCATTGGAAGCAGTGAAAAAACAATGATTTCTGATGAAATTGGACTTGTCCAAAGCATATGACAGGGTTGACTGGAAGTTCTTATAGAAAGTTCTCCACTCTTTTGGTTTTGATAGTGGGGTCATCAAACTTATTTCTCAATTGGTTTCTACTGTCTCCTCTTCTATTATTGTCAATGAAGGTTCTTCTAAGTTTTTCACACCTTCTAGAAGCCTCATACAAGGTGATCCTATTTATCCTATCTTGTTTTCTATCCTTGCTGAATGTCTTGGAAGGTATATTAATAAATGAGTTGGAGAGGGTTGTATTGCTAGTCTCCAGCCTCCTTTTGCCAGATCTTTCTGCTCCCATGAGAATTTTTTTGATGATACGCTCATTATGGGGGAGGCTATAGTGAAGCAAGCTATAAATTTGAAGAAATTTCTCACTACTTATACTAATGCATCTGGCCAACTCATCAAATGGTCTAAAAGTTCCATTTTATTTGTTAATACTCCCCTCGAGAGACAGAGAAAGATTTCCCAAATTTTAGGGTGCAATATTAGAAGCCTCCCCTCCTCTTATTTGGGATTACCTCTATGTACTAAACCTCCTGAGAGTTTTTGGAATTATATTATTGATAGATTTAACAATAAATTGGTTGGGTGGAAAGGGGAACTTTTGAGTAACTCAGGGAAACTCCAACACCTAAAATTGACTCTTCAAAATCTCCCAATTTATGCATTGAGTCTTTTCAAGATTCCCCATAAATCTTCCATGGTTATTGAAAAAATCCAGAAAAGATTCCTATGGTCAGGGGTGGAAGAAAAGAAAAGACTTAGTCTACTGGCATGGGAGAATGTTTGTAAACCCAAAAATAGAGGAGGGCTTAGCCTGAGACCTATTAAAATTGTTAACAAATCCCTCATGGATAAACAATTATGGAGAATTTATGGGGACATAAAAGAATGGAATGGAATAATAATAAATAAATATCTCTTTAATTCTAGTACTTTGGAGGATTATATTATGAATGGAGAGAATCTGAATGTCTCTTACATTTGGAATAGTATAAGTTCTGCCAAAGATATCATCATTATAGGTAAGAGATAGACGCTGGGGGATTGAAGGAGAATTGATTTCGGGGAAGCAAATTGGATTCAAAAAGAGCCTCTATCAAGAAATCAAGATTGGAAACAAGCTATTGACCTTTGTAAAGATATCTTCGGGGTTAAAGTTAAGGATTACTGGCAAGAAAATAAATGGAAGAATCTTGAAGACATAGACAAAAGATTCATCTCCCTCCAGCATTAGATGAAAACCTGGTATGTTGAGGATAAATCCCAGGATAAAATTATCTAAACCCCTAAGCCTGATGGTATTTATATGGTGGCTTCTTCTTGTGATCTTTTTACTATGAGTGAGGTAAAACCTCTATGTTTGTAAGTTTGGTACAAGTTTCTTACCCCCAAAATCAATTTATTTTTTTGGATCCTAGCTTAGAATAAACCCCTCACCCTCGATAATCTGACTAAAAGGGGATTTTATCTTGTTAATAGATTCTATCTTTGTATGGAAGAAGTTGAAACTTGTGATCATATCATGCTACATTGTACCTATACCCGTAGGGTCTAGGATCTAATTTTTGAAAAATGAAATCTTTGTTGGTTTTTTCCTTGTT
The DNA here is from genome assembly GCA_027943335.1 of Chamaecyparis obtusa. NCBI lineage: Eukaryota > Viridiplantae > Streptophyta > Pinopsida > Cupressales > Cupressaceae > Chamaecyparis > Chamaecyparis obtusa. The sequence continues at coordinate 51,001 of BSBK01006234.1, read as the reverse complement.
TATGGTAGGAATTTGTTAACCAATGGAGCTGCCCGTTTTCAAATGACCTGGCTGAAGAGTTTTGGAAGCTTATTCCTCACCATTTCTATTAGCGTATCTGGAAGGAAAGAAATAACATAATTTTCAAGGAGAAATACTCAAAACCAGAAGTTGTTGGAATCTATATTTGTAGAGGACTGGAGGAAAATTTCATCTCTGCAATTAACAACAATAAGCCTAAGAATACTCCCCAAATATCTAAAGAGGATCTTAGAGATTGGTATTTTCCTACTTTTGATCCCAATTCCTATCATCCGAGATCTACCACTATGTGGATCTCCCCTCTGAGTGAATGGGTCAAAGCAAATTTCGATGGGGTGTCAAAAGGAAACCTGAGAGTAGCAGGTGGAAGTGGAACCATAAGAGATTGCAAGGGAACCTGTGTTGGTGCCATTGTTGTTCCTCTAGGAGTGCAATCGAATCATAGAGCTGAAGCTATGTAAGCTCTCAATGTCATGCTGCTAGCAGAAGATCCGGGGTGTAAAAAAGTCTGGTTGGAAGGAGATTCCCTTAATATTGTCAAAAGTATAAAAGGTACAAGTAAATCATCATGGACTATTGAACATATCATTGAAAAAATAAAAAATATTGCATTGTAATTTGAATCATTTTATGTCACCCACAACTTCTGTGAAACTAACCAGGTGACAGATGGTTTGGCTAACCTTGGGGTTAGAAGTGACATCACATGTAAGTGGTATGGATCGAATAAGATTAATGAGGAGATTAATATGAGTATTAATCATGACATAATCAATCAAAAGGAGGGAGTTATTAATATTAATGATCACATTGCATGAATTAATTCAAAACTAGAGTATGTCGAAGGTGAAGTGCCAAGTGGTGATTTACTGCCTTCATTACTTTCTGATCTCATATGCTTTCTAGGTCATTAAAAAAGATCTTTGGCTTAATTCCAACTATTCGAAGTATTTTGGTTTTAGCCTGAGAGAAATTGACAGTCAAGAAACTGAAACAAAGTTGATAAAAAATTCTGATTCAAGCACTAGGAAGGAGGAAGTTGAGGTGGGTGGGGATCTAAAGAGGGAGGAACTGACAAATGCAAGTGGGTTCATGAAAAAGAATTGTGGAGAAAATTAAAGAAGGGAAAATTGCACCATTACCTGAAATGGATGCATGAGAATGACAAAGAGATCACAAGGGCTTTTGTTGCAGGGTGGGAGAAAGGTAATATGAATATTGCAGGTAAATATTTTGCCCTTACCTTAAAGATTCTGGCAGAGATCACTGGTCTTCCTCTCAAGGGAATTCACTTCTCTAAAGAAAAGAAGGTGGGAAATAAGGCTTACAAAGATTTTCCCAAGATAGACAAAGAGCGGGCGTTGCTGGTGAAAGGTAAATTTGATTATGTTAGCCTGGATAACATTAAGCTCATTTGAGGTCTTGTTCTTATAGAGATAATGAAATATTTTACCCTCGATGGAAGGTATTCCAGAGTTTATAATTACCATTTCATACTAGTTAATCATTTCAGGCATAATATTAGGGTTTCTTTCCCTTTTTATTTTCTTAGCTCCCTTAACCAAAGCATTGTGGATCATAGAATTAGTGACTCCCTTGTTCTACATGAGGGGCTAATTCTGCTTATTGTAGAGTATGCCAAAGACCATGTCCCTGAGCTGATTCCTAAACAAGTTGACAATAAAAAAGGAAGAACTCTGACATTTCTTCTTCTGGGAAGAAGGCTACCACTGCTTCGAACAAAAAATCCCTCAAAGCCCCTATAAAAAATGATTCAACCCCTTCAATCTTTGATGATGTTGAAGGAATGAAATATGAGGATGACCAGGAGGTTGAGTCTTCAGAGAATGAAGAAATGGCCAAAGGGGAAGAGAGTAACAAAGACCTCTCTGAGAAGGATAAGTCTACCATTTCTAAACTTGGAAAAGATAAGAAAGTTGTGAATAACCCTATGACTGAGGCTATCAACATCCTGGATAAGAATAGCTCTGAGGAGTTCTCAAACCCAATCAACAAGATAATGGAGGTTTACATTGACAATGTGCAACAGAACCCAAGTGACAACCTAGAGGAAAATAATAATGACAATGAAGATGATAAGGTGGAAAATTTGGAGAATATGTCCAAGGATGAAGCTAATGACCATGAGGAAAGAGAAGAAAAGAATGAAATTACTGGCAACATAGCTGAGGAGGACATTAGCACTGATAATTTGAGGTTAATGGAAGAGGAAACCCAAGTCAATAAAGAATCTATTGACTTAGATAAGGAAGCATACAACTAACATGTGGACTGTGAGATTAGCTCGACTCCTCCAGAAAGCCCTAAGGATACACCTAATGATCTGGGAGAGAATACACAGAAACTGAGAAGTATTGAGGAAGATCTGTGGGACAAGGATTTCAAGGTCAAAAGAACTATAAATATCACCATGTTGCAAGATGCTAGAAACAAAGCAATGTATGGTTACAACATTGATAAATAGATCCAAAATGATATCTAGGAGTTGCGTACCAAATGTAAAAATTTGGAAGCTAGGAATAATACATTGGAGGAGATCATTGACAAAATACAAAATGATGCTGAGATGTATAAGAATGGTAAGGATGTTTTTGAAAAGGTAATAGTTAATACCATTATGCTAGAGGATAAAATTAATATTGCCATTGAAAAGATGATACACCCGATAACTAAGAAGATCAACAAAAATGACACCATGTTGAGGCAGATGATCACCCTTACCAACACAAGCATGAATTCTACAGTTGACAATCTAAAAGCCATGTATACTCTGCTAGAAGGGAATAAAACTGACATAGTCAATGAGGATGAACAAGGGAAACAAGAGAACCGAATGTCAGGCACGGGCTCTAGGACCAGATCCAGTACCAGAAAGAAGACTGTTTCCCAAAATATATCACCAATTTGAGGGAATTAATCTAGAAAATGCAAAACCAAATGGTGGAATCCGAGGAGTTTCTCAAAATGATGAATTGACTCTATTGCTGGGAGTTTTTGTGTTCCTATTTTGTTGGTAGTTTTTTTGATTTAGTGTTCTTCTCTTTTTGCCTTAGTGCTTAATTGTAAAATTTGGGTTGTGACTCTTTTGGGTTTTGTCATCTTCTATGACAGTTTGTTGTCTGTATGTGCTTCAATGCTTTTCTTTTCTTTGCTATGTTAAAGGGTTTCGGGGCCCCTTCAAAACCTGTTGTTACCGTAATAAAAAACTTTATAAACTAACTTTATTAGTGCACAATAAATCATATCAATAATAAATAAATCCTCTTTAAATATTAAACATTTACCATCGACATGCCATTTCCATTGAAGGACCCAACCATGTCTAGAATGACTTACTATAAATAGTTAACATGCCCCAAACTACCTCTAAATACCTTGGAATCACCTATAACTTAAATTGTCTAGGCCAAATATCATCAAAATCCTTTAAAAGGCTTGGTTAGCCTACAAGACCATGGAGAAATGGGCTAACAAAAATATAATACAATGCATGCTAGAAAAGGGAACATTACAGTTGAAGTATTTAATGTCTTAATACCTGTATACACATAAATTCATCCTTTTAACATTAATTAAATTAAATTTAATTAATGACCCCAAATAACATTATAGTTAATTTTTTTAATTAATTATATTTGTTAAATTCATTAATTAATAGTATTTGAATTAAATTTAAATACTACCTTTCATAATGTATTAAATTAAATTTAATACATGTTCCTCCATAGTCCCCTTTTAAATAAATTTTTAATTTATTTAATCCCCTCACATTCTTTATTTCTACTAAACAATGATTAAATTAAATTTTATTTAATTTAATCCTAAATCCAACCTAGATGCTATCCTACACACATCACTTTCTGTCTAATAAGCCTACTCACTAATTAACTAAAGTTAATTAGGCTAATTTTTGGATTCCTAGATCCATTAGTCCTAATTATTTGCTCACACATGTGTGAGCAAATTTCCAAAAATGGTCTTTTCAAAAATTACTAAAAATTGCACAAAGAAGGCCTCTTATATTTTTTATGACACTTCTTACACATTCTAAAATGGTGAAAATGGACTTTTTCACTTACACATCTCTTACACACACTTACACATGTACTTGAAGTACACATTGACCTTTCACATCCCAAGTTGCTCACACATGTGTGAGCAAGTATTGGACTTTGCATGTTTTATGTGTCTCCTTGGTGGCACCTATGTGGATTCCACATAGATGCCACCTCACCCCAGCCCTCCAAAATCTTGTAAATAGGACCCTTGTCTCAAGCAAAATTCATTCCTTTTTGCATTAGAGTTATTATGCTAGTATATGCTTAGAATTGCTCTTAGATTTTTTACTAACCATTTGGTAGTCGTTAGATTTTCATTGTAGACTTAGCTTCATTCATTTGTTTTTCTTACTTGCATGCCATAGAGCTTGAGGATTGCTTTTATAGCTCCTCCTTGAGCTTCTTTGGCCTCTTGCATTTGAATGCTTGAGAGTTCCTTCTCTAGCTTCTCCTTGAGCATCTCAAATCTTCATCATACTTGCATTTATAGTGGGATTTATACTTGTGTTGTGAGAGCACACCCACAACCTCTCTAAGAGCTTAAATCAAGCAAGTCTTGGGTGCACTTTCTTCATTCTCATCCGAGGTTATGGTGAAAGTTAATGTTTTTTACAAGTTTATAAACATGTTAGAATAGATTGATTATTCTCTTTGTTGTTAACGTTTTCATGTTTGAACTTGTTCTTAACAGGTGGATTTTCATCATATATATTTTAGCACGCTCGGTGGGACCCACAATCCCATTTACTAACCATTTCTCTTGATTTTGTGAAGGTTTCCCTTAAATTTTCCAAACAGACATCTCTGCACGACCAGAGGCATCTCCGCCTAGAAACAGGCATCTCTTCCTATAAACAGGCATCTCTGCACATAGGCATCTTTGCCTGTAAACAAGTGTCTCCACCTCTAGACAGGCGTCTTTGCCAGAAAGAGTTTTTCTCTCATTTTAGTTTGTTTTAATCAGAAAAACTTCTATTTAGAAATCACATTAAGGCTAATGATCATTAGTAAAACACCTAATTGTATCTGCAAATGAAGAAAAATACATGAAGCTAATGAAATCTTTATTTTGTGCATATAGGTGTCTCTGCATACACATAGGTGTCTCTGCAAGAAGAGGGAGTTTTCCTTTGTGTTGTTTTTTAAGCTGATTAAGTAAATTTTTTTGACATATTAAGGTTTAAAATCACTATATTTTTTTCATTTAGAAACATTTCTATGCATTTAAGACTTAGTGAGAGGATAAAACTTTAAAACATTGGTGTTTAACTTTTGGTTTTGTGCAGATAGGCGTCTCTGCCTGTACACATGCGTCTCTGCTTGTAAATAGATGTCTCTAATAGACATGCATCTCTGTCTATACAAAAGCATCTCTACCTGGAAACGGGTGTCTTTGACAAACATGTGTCTGTGACAGACATGCGTCTCTACCTGATTTTTGCATGTTTCTATAGTATCTTGCACTTTGAGTTTTTTGATCTGAGTTTTTTTGAAGATACTGACATTTTGTGACTTCTGACAATGATTTTGCAGAACATTAACCAAGATTTGAACATTCTAAGACTACTAATTCATTTTTTTTGCAGGACGTTGTTAGAAGACCAAACACATTAAGCTACTCACTAAGGTTGTTTTGTAGGTTGCCAAGGAGATTCAATCAAACATTGTATTTTCTTAATGATTTCTTAGGCACCTAGCATTAAATAGGAAGTTTATTCTTTTGATAATGATTCATTAGCTAGGGGATTTTGTTCTTTTCTCCAAGTGAGCAAATCAGAAACCCAGAACCTTTTGAATTGTTGTCTTAAAGAAAAGACTTAGAATTGAACATTTGTTTGGTGTGTTTGGGATAAAACCTCATTGGATAGGAGATTATGCTCTTTTCCCCTTGAGGGAAAATGAAAAATCCAGACTCCTTGGGGCCAATCCATGCATTTATTTTCAATGCTTTAGATGGGCCTACCAGGGAGGTAAAAAGCTCCCGGGAATGACCCATGTTAGAACAAGGTGTAAGCCCACCACTCCAACTCATGTTAATGAAATTTGATTTTTGGGGTTAAAGCCTCAGAAGTCAGATGACATTTGAGCTTATAAATGGCTCTCACCTAACATTTAGTAGGGCCTCATGGTCTCAATCATGTTTACGTGACTACTTGTGCCAAGGTACTTTATGGGGCTATATGTCCTAGTTGCACTTGCGTGAACACAAAGAGTGTGTTTGAACGGAGATCCTTACTAAAATACATTAGTTAGAAGCCACCTAGTTCACCTTCGAAAGGTTGATAATCTATGTGTGAGGAGAATAGTAATCTCCCCAAGACACTCACCATATCGAGCCCCCTTCAATGTTAACACTCTGATAATACGACATCATGGAGCCATTACGTGCTTGGTGATGTTTGTATTCTAAGGAGTTGTTGGGTGTGTTCCTAATTCAGTGAGAAAAGGTTTTCAATCTCAGCCAACTTCCTTCTAGGGATAAAGAGTGTGCTTGTTACTTTCATTGCAAAAAAAAATTCATACACTTGAATCCTACAAGGTTGCTTTGTCCCTTGCAGGACTGTTTTTGACAAATGTGCTTGTAACCCAAATGTTTGATGTATGTATGAAATTGGTTCTTGCTAAGAACATCCTTTGATCTATCAATATATTGTCCTCAAGTCATGATAGATAGTGTTAAACATAAGAAATCAAAACTCCCAGTTGCACAAGTCCATAGAGAGAAGAAAATCACCGATCAAAAGATTAAAGCCAACCAATTTTATTTGAAACCCATTCGAGAATTTCTAGAGGTTGTTGAGAAATCAGATAAAATCATTCACAACAATCGGGTTGCTAATTTTGTTGCCAAGAACAAAGTGGACATGGCCTTTGTCACTTGGGAATCCTACAACTAAGTACCTTTGACCTTCATTCCTCATCTTCTTCAAGTCATTCATCCCTTTCTTGTTATTTAACATCCCTTTCATCATCCACATCACAAAACATTAGGGGCATTAATCAGAATCTTGGACTTTAAATCAGAATCAGATCAATCCATCTTTCACACCTTCATCAAGCCATAGGGTGAAAGAATCATTCCAATAGTGTCTCATAGACCTTAATTCCAAAGAAAACATTAATCCCTTACTACTTTGAGAACTGAGTCTTTCTCTAGTAGTCCTAATCCAGTCCTATTTTGTTTGGGGATCATTAGTTTATCACCCAAACACAAGAAGACTTTAAATCAAAACCAATCCTATGTTTGCATAATCACAAGGTCTTGCTTCACCTAGGTTTGTTCCAAACCTTCAAATCCAATCAATCCTTGAGGCTTAGTTCCTCTTTAATCCAATTTCATCAATCAATCTAAACCTAAATCAAATCAATTAGTTCAATTCAATCAATCCAATCAATCATCAAGACCTAATCATTAGTCCAAGTTGCTCCTAGTTCACCAAATCCTTTTCTTTCCATACCTCATCAACTATTCACCCTTCTTCAATTCAACCATCCTAAGGTCACTCATGCATGGTACTTACCTGATCACAAGAAAAGCTAAGACAAGAATCTTTCACCATGGATAACGATCAAGAAACTATCTATCAAGAAGACTTTAATGATGAAGAAGAACCTCACATGGAATCTGTAATACCTCTCCTATGGTGATACTTAGACTTTTCTGATTTGGACATTTTATTATTATTATGGTCAAGACTATACATTTACATTTATGTTTTGTGGATGATGACATGATGAATATGCTCATTTATGGTTAGTAATTACATGTTTATGAGATTAGAAAATTATCTATTTTTATATGGATCTAACCCAATTATTTGAATCTAACCACTATCATGATGTTTTATGTTTCATGGATGTGTCTGATGTGTTTTTCATGACTCCAGGACGAAGTTGTAGTTACTCACTTAGTTGAGGTCCACACGATGTATCGATCCTGGTCATCTGCTTGCATATATCTGATTTGTATCTCCATATGTATATATATGTATCTCTTCTTGGTGATGCAGGATTGCAGGTACCGGGTGTCGTCTCCACCTGGCTTCACAGGTCTGAGCGATCCCTCAAAATCCTCGATCGTTGTTGTTGTTACGGAGGTATCACCAGGTCCACAGGAAGAAACTTCACCTTTGATCCTTTTATCCTTAGGTGGGAAGTGTCGAGTCAGTCCCTTGTGTGAATGTCTTATGTGGTTTTGTAATTGATGGAATTGTGGATCTTGTAGCTAGTTCTTGCCTTCATGATATGTTCAATTCTGTTAGTAGATCATGGATGTAGATTATTGCTCATTGGAGGGTATGATTTAGTAGCGTATCTCATTAGGAGCAATTTTTGAGTGCAATTAAATCATGTGGTTTTAATACCCATGATAAGGATTAATTTTATGGTATTTTAATGTCTAAGGAAATATTAATAATAAGAGGTTGTAAATAATAATAGTGGTAAAATTCTAACCTATGTTAGTGGCTACTTAATATATGCATATATATTTTAGAATGCGGATTAAGGTATGAATAAACCATATAGTTTATAATAATGTTATTCTAATGTTTAACATTAATAATAATGTACCTTATTTATGGTATTATTTTATAATACTAATAATGACAAAGAGTCTGTAGCAATAAAAATAATAATATGTTTTATAATAATAATATTGTGCTTGTAATAATATTTATAATAATAATAATATATGTACACATAGGCATATGGGTGCCCACATATGCATATGCATACATATATTTATATAATTATTACCATGTAATCATTTATTATATTAATAAATAATTAGATCAATTAGCGGTATGGTAAATAGGATTATCCTATTACCATAGTTAAATAATTTAATAAATTGTTTTAAGATTATAATATTTATTTTAATAACCTTAAATTTAAGGACTTAGATTATAGTTTATTTATTCCTTTACGGGAATGAGTTTTCCAAACCATCTCTTTAACGGATGGATAGTTGAGATGGTTGCACCAATTGGATTACCTGTGCAACCACCTCCTCCATCCTATTTAAAGGAAAGATTTCCTATGTAAAAGGGAGTTGGGAGAAGAGGATTATTATTATTATTATTATTGTGGTAAAAAAATATTTATCTTGTGAGTTTGGCATTTGGATTGTTACGGGTAGAGGCTGGAAGGTTGCGAGCAAAAGGATTCAAGGAGTGTTGGAAACATTGGAGAGGGTTTGATCTTCCTTCTTCTCCAACTGGTCTTCGCAGGACTCCAGGTTGGAATCCATCCTGAGAAGTAGATTTATCTTGTAGAATGAATGTAAAATCTAGATTCTGGAAAAATTTCTGTATATTGTGCTATGGTTGAAAATATATATATATGCTTTATTTTCTGTGTATTTGAAATGTGTTTGTGGAAAGTTATTTTACAAATGTTTGTATGTTCACTGTGGTGAAACCTCCCTGGTAGGGTAGTGTAGTTTACTGTCACTGGATGTATTATGAACGCTTCCAGAGTTTAGAACTTTTGTTGCAACCTTACTGTTTCATGTCCATATATGTGCCACCCTTTCTTTTCCCAGATCTAGAATATATTTGTTAGATAGGTAGGGAGGATTGATGGGCCATTTCTGAAGGGAAACTGGGATATCTCAAATGGGTCGTGCTCATATTAGGCAACCTTAGTCCCCATAACACCCAGTTTTACCCGCAAGACAAAGTTGACAGTCGTTCTCTGCAGTTCCGGTCGGCTCAGTGTGTTAACCGAGTAAGGTCGGTAATGTGTTTACCGAGTTAGGTCAGCTCAGTGGTAACCGAGTTAGGTCGGCTCAGTGTGTTAACCGAGCAAGGTCGGTAATGTGTTTACCGAGTTAGGTCGGCTCAGTGGTAACCGAGTTAGGTCAGCTCAGTGTGTTAACCGAGCAAGGTCGGTAATGTGTTTACCGAGTTAGGTCGGCTCAGTGGTAACCGAGTTAGGTCGGCTCAGTGTGTTAACCGAGTAAGGTCGGCAATGTGTTTACTGAGTTAGGTCGGCTCAGTGGTAACCGAGTTAGGTCGGTAATGTGATAACCAAGCAAGGTCGGTAATGTGTGAACCGAGTGAGGTCGGTAAAGTGTCAACCGAGCTAGGTCGGTAGTGTGTTAACCGAGCTAGGTCGGTAGTGTGCTAACCGAGGAAAATAGGATTAGGTACTTTAAGTTATACTTGTATAAAGGGATTAGGTACCCTTTGAATCCATTGGAATAGGTTTCAGGTTCCTAGGAGTTAAGTTGTAGCTTTTAAATTTCAGATTTTTAATTAAATAAGACTTAGTCAATTTTCAGGATTAGCCAGGTTTTAGGTTTAGAAAGAAATTTTGTTTAAACCTGAAGATTGTTCATTCCTTGTTTAGTGGAGATTATTTTTAGTACATTTAGATGTCTTTATTGAGATAGAATGTTTGTAAGGAGCAGTTTAGGGTTTAGAGTCAAGACATTCTAAACATTCTTAACATACCTAATTTCTCTACACATACATAACTATCCTATTATTTTCAATTCTTGGTAGTAGTTCTCAAATGTGTTTGCAATATGTTTTTACTATGTGTATGATGTAATTGTGATGTATGGGTTGAGGGTAGAAAACCTAACGACACCTAGTGAGTGGCTCTCAGTGCAGGGCCGGGGCCCTAAAGTGGCTAGAACCAGGATAACCGACTGAAGAGTTATTTAACAAGTGGAAATTTAATTAAACTGATGGGAATGGGTTAAAACATTAAAAAGATTAAATGTGCCTCGCCCATGCCATTAGTGCTAGTAAAGGCTATGGATGGGAGTGGGAGAAGGTACCTATGCGTAGGTACGATCGAATGGCACTTGTCTGTACGAAAGGCATTCGATCCTGCATGTGCCTACTTGGGGGCCAGGGCCCAGAGTGGCTAGTACCAGGACAACCCAAGGGGTGAGGGCTATGCGATGACACTCACTTAGGTTGTTGCTTAGAGTTTCTACCCAAGCCTTAGAACCTTTTGGGAAAGATCTATACTTTGACTCTCTTTTCATTTGCTATTTTGGGAAAGATTACCCAACCCTAGGTTTGGCCTAGCTATTCCTTCTTTGTGGACCTTGGTGTTTATCTCCTAGCATGGGGGAGTGGGCCTTATAGGTACCTACGTGGTTGGGTGGTAAACATTTTTATCGAGGTATCTTTTGCAGATACATGCTTGAAGATTCATGCTTGCTTATGTACCAGATTTGAAGAAGGAAGGCCTTGTGATTATATTTCATGATGCATAATCTTGTTACCTTTTTATGAGGAGTTGAATGCAATGTAATCAATGATGTATTTCAAAATGATGTAATTGGAATGGGTAGACTTAGGAAGAAGGGAAAAGGGAAATGTGAACTTTATGTTTAAGATGTATGTTGGAAAGAAAAAGGATTTTGTAACATTCCAAATTATGTAACATGCTTTCATTATTGTTGTTTAAGTGAAGCTATTGAAAAACCAAATGTAGTATATTTTAATGTATCAAATGAGTTGGATAAATTTTATAAGTTACATGGTTCATAAAGGATACTTAGGAATATAGATGATTTCTAAATGGAAAGTTGAAATGAAAATATTTTGTATTTCTTAAGATATGATGCAGTTTGCTTTGGGAATTAAATCTTGTTGTTAGTTTACTTAATGGATTTGAATGAATCATGCATTTTAATGAAAAGGGAACCTTGGAAGGAATCTAAGTTAAAGTTTTGATTACATAATTCTTTTTAAAGTTCAAAATTTTTCCATAAATTATTACTTAGGTTTTCTTTAACAAAGAGAATCTTTGTTCTCTTCCCCGGTTCCCTTGTGGGGCATGACAGAATCCGACACAGTAATACCTGAAAGTGTCAGTTCCAATCTACAAGCTAAAGAGTTTTTTGAGGATCCTAACAACTTAAGCTTAGTGGAAGACCTAATCCAAGCCAACAGTGCTAATATCTTCATGAATCTTGTCTAAAGAGGTGTTACCCTCCTTGATAATTTCAATGAAACTTTGCTTGAGAACAAGTTGATTCGAACCAACAAAAGCAAAGTAGCGCCATCAAAATTTGATAACACAACTCAACCTCCCCCTGATACACTTGAGTTAATTTGACAAATCCTAAACAAGCCTAACTCAAATAATGGGGTGAGTAACGATGGTTCAAATGTGGGCCGTGTACTCGAACCACAACCACGGTCCTCCGGATGACTCTCTGCTTCTATTTTCTCAAAGCCTAGTGGAGTCCTAAAAAATCAAAATTCTGCACAAATAAACAACACCAATCAGAGAAATAACACCAATCTTCCCCCTCTAGGGGGACATAATGCATCATTAGGAGGAGGAACACTTCAAGCCCATATGATCACCAGTAATCCTCCTGAATTAGTCCAACAAATTGATGAGCTCAAAGGCATGATGTTGGCTATGTAGAAAGGTGGGAAGAAGGAATTTTCTTTTGTAGAAATATGTCCTTATCCTTTTGACAAATCAATCACTCTCCAACCATTCCTGGCCAATTTTGAAATGCCAAAGTTTGACAAATACAAGGGAGACTCATGCCCTGTGCAACATATCAAGGAATTCTATGTAGCGGCACAAGAAGTTTCCCACAATGATCATCTTCTCCTAAGACTTTTCACTAGAAGTCTTGGAGGACCAGCCTTAGAGTGGCTATTGAACCTTCCTTCGAGTTCCATCTCCACCTTCAATGATCTCGTGAAAAAAATTGTTACACAATATTCTTATAACATCGAACATTAAGCATCCCTTAGCAATTTTTGTAACACGAAACAAAGAAATGTAGAAACCTTTGCCAATTTTCTAAAGGTGGTGACATCTTGCCAATCACATGCCTTGGAAAATGCTAGATTCACATCTAATTGATATATTTACTAAGAATCTGGTTACAAAAATGTCATTTCAAATGAAGATGGCTGCCCCGGATTCCTTTGAGGCACTCATTAAAAAGGGGAAGTCTATTGAAGATGGACTTATGATGAAAGGAGAAATTAAACACTATACCCCTAATTGATCTAACAATACTAGTGATAAACCCAAGTTCTAGTCTAAGAACAAAGGTGTTGTTAATGATGGAGTGATAGATGCTAAACACATCCAAAATGCTCAAGCATCTAATAATAGTAACCGGGGAAATCACAACAACAATGATCAGAACAATTGCAACAATAATCAAACCAATTCAAATAATCAAAACAATCAGAACAATTCGAATAACTAGAATCAAAATCAAGGATCTAGTTATCGTGGCTCTCTATTCTCACGATATAATAACAACAACAATCGACAACAACAATGATGACAATTTACACAGCTAGCAGATTCCCTTGATGTGATCTTTCGACATCTAGTCGATCAAGGGATGATGGTTTACCCTAATACCAGGCCTTTTGACAAAAATTAACCCAAACCCAACTGGTATAAGGATAATGAATACCATGATTATCATTGCATAAAAGGGCATGAGATTAAAAAATGCATGAAGTTTCATCATTTTGTTCAAGATTTGATCGATGATGGTAAAATTGAAGTAGAAGGACAAAATGCCTCTACTTCTAACACCCAGGTAAAAATTTATTCTAAACCTTTTCTAGAACATAATTAAAATAATGCATCCACATCCAAGGTCTTTTCTTATGATTATTCAACAAAAAAAATCTCAGGGGATGAACGTACTTGTGGAAAATTAGCTGAAAATGATGTATGTGGTTTTAACTCATTGTGTGGCCATATTGAACAATCTGACACTCATGTAAACAAATTTACTTTAAAGAGTGTATATTGTAATGTTACTACTTGCCATCCTCGCATAACCATACAATTTGTTGTCAATCCACCTATTATGGATCCACCTATTGCACCATCTACCTCGACACAACCTGCGTCATGTTATGACTTGCTTTCCCAACTAAAGAAGATCCCTGCATAGATATCCATACTAGAGCTTTTACATACATCCCCGATCCATAAAGAGGTCCTTGAGAATGCCCTAACTATGTCCCGCGTCGCAGAAAATATCAATGCCTCTAAATTCCTAGAAATGATTGGAAATTTGGCAGCCCAACAACACTTGGTGTTCACTGACAAATATTTCTAAGGTCCCAATCCTCATCATAATAAACCCTTGCATATCCAAGTCACCATCCATAACACCCAAATCAAAAGAGTCCTTATAGACAATGAATATGATTTGAATCTTTGTACTTTAAGCATGATCTACAATATCAGTCTTTCTGAGGACCTCATTGATGTAAATAAGAGAATAAAAATAAAAGCATATGATGAGAGAGAAAGGGTGAGTAAAGGTCTCATTGCACTCCCCTTACAAGTGGGACCAACCCTTATTGAAACTACTTGTCAAGTGCTTGACTTGGATCTACCCTACAATATCCTTTTGGGTAGGCCATGGATACATGCTATCTGAGGTGTCCCATCCACATTTCACCAATGTTTGAAATTTCCACATCACGGAGCTGAAATAACCATTCCTGGCAATCATGAACCCTTTCAATATTGCAAAAGGTTGGAAGGAAACAATCAAACTACTACCCATTGAATGAATGTGTTTGTCCACTTTCACAAGAGATTCCCATCCAGCACACTTCATCTGAAGAGCAGTTGTCTAAGAAAGCCAAGGGAAAAGAAAAGGTTACCCAAGAAAAGAATATTGAGTTCAAAAAAAAGTTAGGTTCACCGATCAAGGCCTGGGGGAATACAAGTTTGAAAATGCCCTATGCATTGTTTAGCTCCCTCTCTCTCCTAGGTCTTATGGAAAACCTTCACAACTTTTTCCTAAGGAAAATAAAGAAACTATGAAATGTAAACAGACTACATTTGAACATTGGGGATCTCTCTCAGATGAGCATATGGAGCATAATGTTCTTTCCTGGCTTTTTGATGAAGAAGAAGACAAACCTACAAACATTCCTAAAGGGAAGTATATAAAGGCCACACCCATTGTTGACACTGGCTTTGGAGAAAATGAAACATGAAGAAAAAATCTCATAAAAGCAACTAGATACCCTCAAGGACGAGGACTGGGTTCTATAGAAACTAAGAAAACCTTTGCTAATGACTATTGTTTAATTGAATCCAATTCAGACACTGAGGAAGAGTTCTTTGAAGTCCCTTTCCAATATATTGAAAATGACCTTGATACTCGTGTCCTCCATATCGACCAATTTGACCTTTCCTCACCTGAACTTCCCCTTACCAATCTTGAACTGATCGATTGGGACCAACAAGATTCACCACCTACCTTAGCCATATGCGATTCAAATGAGGTAGTTTTAGCACTTTTCAGACTAAGAAATCTCCAAGACAATGAACATCAAATTCACTACAGTGAGAAAGCCTACTTCAGTAGCCAAGTCAACTCCCTTAGTCACAAAAATGAAGAAAAAGAAAACCAAAAAAATGATGATAAAACATCCTTGGGTGAAAACCTTTTGAGGCACCTTTGGATGGAGAAAAAGATAAAATAAAGGATGTGTCCTCTAGTGAAAACCTCTCTGAGGCACTAGAGGAGGGGGAAGTTAACTTTCTCTTCATGTCATTACCATCATAGAAACCTTCTATCCTCATAGAAGAAAAAATTGTAGTTAATCTGGGCACAGAAGCAGATCCTAAGATCACCTACATTGCAGCCTCTCTAGATGAGACAAAATAAGAGTCCATGATTGCATTCCTTAAGAAAGCTTACATTAACTTGGCATGGACATAGAAGGATATGCCTGGACTTGACACTGACTTGCTTGCACATCATCTTGCTGTGGATCCTAAAATCAAACCTGTCAAGCAAAAATTACACAAGATGCATCCACAAGTAGCACTCCTAGTTAAAGTTGAATTGCAAAAGATGCTAGATGCAGAATTCATCAGACCAATAGACTATCTTGAATGGGTCTCAAACATTGTACTAGTAGGTAAACCCTTTGGGGCCATTTGGATTTGTACTGATTTTAAAGATCCTAATCTCACCTGCCCTAAGGATGATTTTCCACTTCCAAACATTGACATCATAGTGGATTTGACTGCTAGGCACGAGATGTTGTCCCTCATGGATGGTTTTTATGGATATAATTAGATTCGAATAGTAGTGGAAGACCAACATAAAACTGCATTCACTGCCCTATGGGGTACATTTAGTTATCGGGTCATTCCCTTTGGTCTAAAAAATGTAGGCGCCACATACCAAAGAGCCATGATGACCATATTTCATGACCTTCTTCATGTGATCATGGAAGACTATGTGGATGCTATCTTAGGAAAATCCAAGACATGAGAATCACACATTGATATTCTCACTACAATCTTTGATAGACTGGAAAAGTATAAAGTTCGCTTGAATCCAAAGAAATGTGTCTTTGGTGTGCAATTAGGTAAGCTCTTAGGCTACATTGTGTCTCACAGAGGAATAGAAGTTGATCCTAAGAAGGTGAAAGCCATTTTGGAGATGCCACCTCCTAAAACTTTGAAACAATTACGGAGCTTATAAGGAAGACTTCAATCCATTCAAAGATTTGTGTTGAAACTAGCAGACAAGGTGCATCCTTTCTCTCACCTACTAAGAAAGGACATTAAATTCATTTGGGACTGCTTGTGTCAAAAGGATTTTGAACAGCTCAAGGTATATCTAGTTAATCCACCAGTGTTGGTCCCGCCTGTTCTAGGAAGACCTTTGATTCTCTACATCTCCGCAACTACAGTAGCACTGGGTGCTCTCCTAGCATAGTTAGATGACAATGGAAAATAATGTGCCATATATTATCTTAGCCATACTTTAGTGGGTTATGAGTTCAACTATACAACTATTGAGAGAGCTTGCCTGGATGTGGTCTTTTGAATGCAGATTCTACACCATTATATGCTTAATCACAAAGTACAGTTGATAGCGAAGATTGACCCACTTAAGTACTTGTTATCTAAAGCTGACCTGATAGGTTGCAAACAAAATGGGTCATGATCCTTAGTAAATTTGATATTGTGTACATAGAACGCAAAGCCATCAAAGGACAAGCAATAGAAGATCAACTTGTAGAAGCTCCCATTCCTGGAGATCATCCTATTGTCACAGATTTTCCTGATGAAACTATTATGACTGTCACTCCTAGCATTCAATGGAAGCTTTATTTTGGTGGATCTTTTACCCAAAAAGGATCGGGGGTAGGAATTCTATTTGTGACACCTCAAGGGGATCTTATCCCTAAATCATATAAAATTACATTTGCTTGCATGAAAAACATAGAAGAATACAAGGCCTTGGTCATAGGGCTTCACTAAGCTGTCACATGGAAGATCACAAGTTTGATTGTTTTTGGTGACTCCCAATTAGTTATCAAACAAGTCAATGATGAATTTCACACAAAGGATGATAATTTTCTTCCTTACCGACGTATGGTCGAAGATCTCAAACAACATTTTGCAAGCATCATTTTCTAGCAAATCCCAAGAGCAAACAATAAAGCAACATATGCCATGGATACCATTGCTTCACTAATATCTATGCTAGAAACAAGCAAATGGTGTGAATTTCTTGTGAGAATCTTATGGTCCCTTCCTATGACCAACCAAATTGTGAGATGGTGTTTGAAATTGTTGGTCCCGAATCACCTTGGTATTAGGAAATCCTTGCCTATCTTCATGATAAAACCATTCCCCTCATGCTTACGCCTAACCAACAAAAAACCTTCAATCACTGCACTTCTTGTTACACAATCCTTGGAGACACTCTTTTTCATAAACACTTTGATGGAACTCTTCTTCGATGTTTGAATTCAGAGGAAGTGTACATAGCCTTGGAAGAGGTGCATCAAGGAATCTGGGGAGCCCATTCTAGTGGTCTCACTTTAGCAAATAAGTTGTTCGAATTTGGATACTATTGGCTGAAAATGGAGTAGGATACCTATCATTATGTGAAGAAATGTATTCCTTGCTAGTAGCATGGAAATTTGATACATGCTCCCACTTAGTCCCTCCAACCCACCATCACACCTTGGCCTTTCTCCCGCTGGGGTTTTCACCCTGTGGGACAAATATTTCCAAACTCTACCAGTGGTCACAAGTATATCCTAGCCACCACCGAATACTTTACCAAATGGGTCGAAGTAATCCCCCTCACCTATACAACCGATAAGAAAATTTCCAAGTTTATCTTGAATTATATCATTTGCTGCTATGGCATCCCCAAAGATCTCCATACTGATAATGGAACACTCTTCAAGAATCAGGATGTCTCTGACCTTTGCAGGAAATTTGGCATTACCCAACATTGTTCCTCCAAGTACTTCCCACAGGGCAACGGTCAAGCTGAGGCTATGAATAAAACCATATTAAAGATCCTCAAAAAGACTATCGATGACGCTGGCTGTGATTGGCACCTGCAACTCAATCCTGCCCTCTAGGCTTACCACACCTCCATCCGTACTCCTACTAGAGCCACTCCATTTTCCCTTATCTATGGTATTGAGGTTGTCTTACCCATTGAAATTGAGCTCCCTTCCCTCAGGATTTCTCTCAAGAACCCGATGTCTGAAGAAGAATATAGGGGTGCCCGGTTGCAAGAGCTGCAACTGCTTGATGAGAATGCCGCAATGCCCTTAACCACCTCTGTGTGTATCAAAATATGTTGCGCTTACATTTTAACAAGAAGATCAAACCCTGTGAGTTTGATGTAGGTGATTTGGTCCTACAACATAACATAAAGAATCTCCAAAACTGAGAAAAGAAAGGGAAGTTTGAACCCAATTGGTTGGGCCCATTTGTTATTACTGCTAAATTTGGTTCTGGGGCATATCAGATTGCAACACCTGAGGGAGATCCACTCCCTGATCCTATAAATATCCTACATTTGAAGTGCTTTTATCTGTAACTCAGCATTTAGTTCATGTACAGTGTTATTCAACAAAAAATCCTAAAAATCAGAAAGAGATCTTGAAAAAATCCTAAAAATCAAAAAAGTTCCTGAGAAAATCCTAAAAATCAGAAAAGTTCCTGAAAAAATCCTAAACATCAGAAAAATAGAAAATCCTAAAAAGAAGATAATGTTCATGAAAAAATCATTTTCGGGTAACCACCTGGTCAACAGACCCCTTACAAGAAAAAAAAAAGTAGCATTCATCCAACAGTGAAAACCTGGCAAACAAGCACTCTGGGAAAGTATTATGGTGAAAACCTATCTCAGGCACCATGATAGTAGATTTGGATCCATTGTCTCCCCATCCAATGTACATATCCATCCTCATCCTAGTCCTAGTTTTTAGTCATCACTTCCCGCATAGCCATAAGGATCCACCCGCAATTCCCAGCAAGCTAAGCTTAACCCCATCACACTGAGCTTTTCCCAGACACAGTGATTGCAAAAAAGTGCTTATCAAAATCAACATCGAAATCAAATCTCTGAGTTATTGTTCTTTTCAAATGTATTTCCAGCGAATATCCATTTCAAACAATCAATCTTTTCCCTACAGGATGTGTCCTTCCTCAGTCAGCTAAAATTAATCTCATCAATCATATCCCATTCATGGCAAGAACTATGGACTAATGACCACTTGGTCAGGAGGCCTTCTTTGTTGATTTTATCTTTTTGTATCAGTAGATCCTACTCATGATTACCTTGATCTTCCATATCTTGGTATATTGTGATTGGTGAAATCTGATGCAAGTGTCGATTGCGGTATGATCTGTTTGTGGATACTTTAGAAACATTTTGTTAGTTTTCCAATTATGATTATGTGTATCTTAATGGGGGCAATGGGTTAGCATACTTATGTCCCTTAAAAGACCTAAGTGTGCCAAGACCTCTCCAATAAGTATATGTCATAGGTTCTATCATAGTCTGAAAATCTACATCTCTATTTCTATAGCTATCTAAGAGTATAGTCCACTCAATGGAACAATGTCATCTATGTTTTTATGACACATGATTCATATCTCCTATTGCAATATCAAACTAAGGCATGCTCTCCAACATAAACACAAGTGATCCCACTAAATCATGTAGTCAGGTTGCATTTCAGTTTGTTTCTTTTCTGCATTTTTGTTTGAGACAAGGGTCTTGTTTATTCATCTTCCCCTTCCTCTTCTCTAGTGGTTCAGTTGATCCTATTGGTTATATCAAATACACAAACAAAAACATCATAATAATAAAGTGACACTAGCTCATTCCATTGTATTCTACCTCATCTAGTTAAGATCATTTAACTACCATTGCATGTCAAATATATCTCCTCATTCATTAATCATTAAAAATATATTACATATATATCTCATTAATCATTAATTACACATTGCATGTCAAATATATTCTTTTAATCATTAATCATTACCTATGCATTCCACATTCATAAACATCATATATACATAATAAAACATCCATTCATATAAACTTTGCACATCATATAGTACACCTTTCACACACATCTTGCATCACACATGTCAGTATCATAATATAGTACTATGCATCATCTCATAATTCATCAAATAAACTCATGAAATAGCACCACACAAATATCTGTATATACATATCATAACATCATGGTACATTAAAATGATACATCAGGCACCTAGGTCCTGCTATGCATATGCATCTCATCTAAAACTCCACAAAAAACGTATCCTGTATAATCAAATGGAGCTCATACCCACTGGAAGATGTCCCTATCATCCCGAATCCCCCCTGTCCACTTCATGGAGTAGATCTCTCTGCTCATCTCTCACTGTCATCGCATATCATCCTCTCCCTCGGTGGCCTGACTACTAATCCTGATGAGACCTCGTGAGTCTTGTCTGATATCCCTCGCTCTGAGTAAGGGGCCCATCTCTACTCTTCAGGTACTTCCTGATGATAGAGGCCCATATAATAGGCCACCTCTCTCCCTATCCTCGATGCCACTCATTGTGCATCCATTTACCTATCACTAACTACCCTACGCCCACTATTGTCACTCCCTGTCTCAATAACTCCTGCTCCCCTCGATATGTCTCTGCCCGTCTCTGCCACATGTACATGTCCTCTGTTAGTTACTGAGTGTGAATGTATGTCTATCTCTACATCTCCTCCATCTGGCCAATAATTGGGTTACCTCCCCTGCCATCCCCTCTGTACCTGTATTAGCTCCTATTCTAGTAAACCATAAGTAGTCCTGTACCCACTTGACCCTGCAGTATGCCCAACTCCCATCGTATCACCTCAAACTGAGCCCCTGCTCTCTCTCTCTCTCTACCTCTACCTTGGCTGCTCTATCCCTCTTCACCACCCTAGTAGCCTCTGCCCTGGCTGCTATATCCCTCTCTGCCACCCTAGCGGCCTCTACCCTAGCTGCTCTATCCCTCTCCACTACCACCAAAGCCTCTAACCGTGTCACCTTTGACTGAAGAATGTCTACCTTCTCCTGACCACCCTACCTCTCATCTCCTCCTAATCCTCCTAGCCCCATCTCCTCATCCTTCGACAATGGCTCCTGGGCTATCTCCTCTCACTCCCTCCGCACTGCTTGTACAGGGCCCCCTATCACCAGTCTCTGTACTATCCCTCTCCGACACTCTGTCACCTACCTTTGTGCCCCAAACCTGACTCCTGGCATTACTGCTAGTCTCTTCTCATCCTTGTCATTATCCTCCTCCTTAGACTCTATCTCTGACTCTGTCTACTCTATAGACTCTCCTACTCCTGGCTCTATTAGCCTCACTGGCCTCTACCTCTCCCACCAAGCTGCATACTCAGTTGCCACCCCTACATCTACCACCTGTCCCTGGGATTCTGTCCATGGTACTGGCTACATACCTCTTTGGCTAATCTTGGCATTCTAGAGATCTACTCCAATGCCCCATACTGACCCAATCTCCCTCGAGCCGATCGGATGTGGATAACTATCTGGCACTGTACCCCATCTCAAACCAAACTATTTTCATACTCAAGAAGGCATGTATCTCACTATTTAAAAAATTGTCCTCCCAATCAACCAATAATCTATTTGCATGTATCCTAAATACTCCACATCCAGAGCACCATTCTCTCTCCTTGCCTACTCATCCCAATACCCCCATGCCTCACACCCTCTATATGATGTCCACTCAAATCATATCAGCTCGTCTAGTATTCACTGTCAGGTCTCCACTGATCTCACATCCCCATATGACAAAGGTGATTGGTACCGACACATATATGGCTCATAGCACTATCATCAGCCCTCTCCTTACAGTGGTCGTACCACTACAATATGCTCCCATGCCTAGACTAGCAACAATGTAACTCTCGGTCCCATCGTCCACTGAGTATGGTATGCACACATATGAAGGTCATAATACACCTATGCTAAAATTGTATATTCCCAGCAAAACTCTATACGATCCTCCTCTAGCATCTGGCTCAGTACTCTCACCCATCCAATCAAAAATCCATGCCTTGAGTGGTCTGGCATTAGCCTCCCCCTACCAATATGGCTAAGTACAACGCTAGCCAGGGCAATCCTGCCTCCATCCATCCTCGCCATGACATCCACTGCCGGTCAATCAGTAACTGGTCTACCCACCATCTGGAGCTCTCCTCCATGAATTGCTCCACCCTCTCCAACTGATACTCAACCATCTCCCCCCGAATTGGTATTCGCAAAATCCTCCACACACCCAACAACATCAGTGTTGCCTCCTTGATCGGAAAATGGAAATTCAATGTATCTAAGTGCCATCTCTCAATCAATGCTGTCATTAGAGCATTATGTGCTCTTAGGTGTAGCCACTCATGCACATGCTGCAGGCCACATAATGTCACCTATCCCCATTCCACCTTATTCAGCTCCTCTTGCAGGGTCATCATGTCTGGCCATTGCTCTTTCGAGGGAATCCAATAATCTGGCTCCTGCATCAAAATTACACATTCGTCAGTCTCCGTCATCCCTTCATTTACCCTATCCCTGCCCTTAAATTATCTCCCCCCTTTTGAGAGTGGAGTTTCTTGAGCACTTCCCCCTCTTCCATCACCCCACCTTTTGTTACATGCAAACAAGCTCGCCACCTTCCCCGTTGTCAGCCTGCCCTTTGGACAGGTGCCCCCACCCTTTTCAACGGGAGGCACCACTAGTGTTTGGGTGGGTGGAGCCACCTGTCCTTTGACAAGTAGCTGTGCCCACCATTTTGGGTGGCACCGCCCATAGGTGGCGGTGCCTAAGGCAGGCAGAGTCATCAATCGGCTCCACTGCCTTGCCTGTCTCCCACCATTCTACCCCCATTTCCCCCCCCAGACAATTTTCAAAACCTGCTCAAAACCCTTAAAAAAACAACAAATGCCCACAACAAAAAAATACTAAAAATAACAGAGACGGGCTCAGGCACTCATTGACTCACCCATGTCAGTTGCTCGCTGATAGACCCACACCCGCTCGCCTAGCTGCATCCTATCTCGTCATCCTGCCATTCTTCCTTCTCCTCTCCTCTTTTTATTCTTCTCCTTAGGGGTAAAAATGAAACCTTTTCCCCCTTTCTCCCCTTTTATAAGGGGTCCCCTTTTTTTTAAAAAGGGAGAGGGTCTTTTTGGTCCTTTCTTTTTTTCTTTTTCCCCCTTTTTTTCTAAGTCATGCAAAGTCTTTTTGCCTTTTTTTCACAAAAATTGACCAAAATTTTTTATTTTTTTGGCCTATTTTCCCGAGGGGGCACATCCTCCTACTAAATTTTCTTTTGGGGCATCTATATTTTCTTTTCTTTGACGTGATGCCATTTTTGACACCGCATCAAAGAGAGACAAAATGTAGACACCTAAATTCTTCCTTTTAACATTAATTAAATTTAATTTTATTAATGACCCCAAATAACATTATAGTTAATGTTTTAAATTAATAAGATTTGTTAAATTCATCTATTTATTTAATTAAATAAATTCATTAATTAATAGTATTTGAATTCAATTTAAATACTACCTTTCATAATGTATTAAATTTAATTTAATACATGTTCCTCCATAGTCCCCTTTTAAATAAATTTTTAATTTATTTAATCCCCTCACATTCTTTATTTCTACTAAACAATGATTAAATTAATTTTTTTTTAATTTAATCATAAATCCAACCTAGATGCTATCCTACACACATCACTTTCTGTCTAATAAGCCTACTCACTAATTAACTAAGGTTAATTAGGCTAATTTTTGGATTCCTACATCCATTAGTCCTAATTATTTACTCACACGTGTGAGAAAATTTCCAAAAATGACCTTTTCAAAAATTACTAAAAATTGCACAAACAAGGCCTCTTACATTTTTGATGACACTTCTTACACATTCTAAAATGGTGAAAATGAACTTTTTCACTTACACATCTCTTACACACACTTACACATGTACTTGAAGTACACATTGACCTTTCACATCCCAAGTTGCTCACACATGTGTGAGAAGGTCTTGGACTTTGCATGGCTTATGTGTCTCCTTGGTGGCACCTATGTGGATTCCACATAGATGCCACCTCATCCCACCCTCTAAAATCCTATAAATAGGACCCTTGTCTCAAGCAAAATTCATTCCTTTTTTCATCAGAGTTATTATGCTAGTATATGCTTAGAATTGTTCTTAGAGTTTTTACTAACCATTTGGTAGTTGTTAGATTTTCATTGTAGACTTAGCTTCATTCATTTATTTTGCTTATTTGCATGCCATAGAGCTTGAGGATTGCTTTTATAGCTCCTTGAGCTTCTTTGACCTCTTGCATTTGAATGCTAGAGAGTTTCTTCTATAGCTTCTCCTTGAGCATCTCAAATCTTCATTATACTTGCATTTATAGTGGGATTTATACTTGTGTTGGGAGAGCACACCCACAACCTCTCTAAGAGCTTAAATCAAGCAAGTCTTGGGTGCACTTGCTTCATGCTCATCCAAGGTTATGGTGAAAGTTAATATTTTTTACAAGTTTATAAACATGTTAGAATATATTGATTATGCTCTTTGTTGTTAACATTTGCATATTTGAACTTGTTCTTAATAGGTGGATTTTCATCATATACAATACCAATATTTTTCATGATTAAGCTATCAAGTCAATACAACACATAAAACCTTATCTTTCGATTTAAAGAAATAAAATCATTCTATTGAGATATCATAAGATATAAGAACCTACATTAAACCATGAAGTGATTAATTAGAGTCATTACATCTTGATTTAAGGGCTTTAAACCTTAATAAATAAATGGTTTATTCTTCTAGTATGAGAATTGTCTCAAATCACAAAGCCATTATCCTTCACTAGGTTGAAAAACCTGTCTTTGGTTCCCTCCCCATCACATTTGAGATTATGTGGATCTTCCATCCTGATTTTAGGGGTTTTATTCAAAAATTATGGAGCACTCTAGTCCAGGGATCTAATATATATATGATTTCTCAAAAATTGGACCTCATTAGAAAAGAAGGTAAAGAATGGAACAAGTCTACCTTTGGTGATAATTTTCACCAAAATAAAGAGATAGGATCTAAACTAGATTGTATTCAGAACATGATTACTATTGGAAACTTTTCTCAATCCCTGCATGAAGAATAAGAAGGATGGAGAAGAAAGTAGAAAGACAATCTCAACAAAGAATAAATTTACTAGAAACAAAGGTCAAGGATAGTAGAAATACTATCAAATGTTTGTTGAATGAGCTCAATCCAGAAGTCACTAATGATGTTAAGATTGGAGAAGTTTCCTCCCATTACTTATTACAAACTTACTTAGACAATGTCAACAACTACACTAGTGTATTTTCTAATAGACTCTTAAGTCATCTCCCTAAAATGATTGGGGAGGAGGATAAAAATTAGATTCTTGCCCCAATTTCTAAAAGAGGAAGTCAAAGTTATTTTCTTTGTAATGGGCTTTTAGAAGGCCCCTAGCTCTGATGGTTTTCCTCCTACCTTTTTCTAAGAGTTATGGGATATTGTCTGCTATGATGTTACTATGGTTGCAAGAGACATTCTAAGGACTGGTAAACTTATGAAGAAGCTGAATAACACATTGGTTTCCTTGGTCCCAAAAACTTAGGACCCCAAGAGAATGATTGATTTTGAGGTTGATAAGCTAGTGCAATACTCTCTACAAGGTTTTCTCCAAGGTGTTGGTTAATCAACTAAAACCTTTCCTTGATAAATTCATTAGAAGATGTTAGAAAGGTTCTATTCTTGGTCAAAAAATTCTAGACATGACAATTTATACTCATGAGATTATCCATTCTATGGAAAAAATCTAGATCCCAAGCATGGCCCTTAAGTTGGACATCTTGAAGGTTTGTGATAGGGTTATATGGTTCTTTCTGTATAAATATTTGAATAAACTAGGATTCAATGATAAATTGATTGGGTTTGTTAAGGAATGTGTTGAGATAGTCTGCTACTCAGTCCTTGTTAATGGGGTCTCGTGGAGATTCTTTAAATCTAGGAAGGAAATTAGACAATGTGATCCCCTCTCACTCTATCTTTTTATCATGATTGTTAAAATACTTGGAAGGAACTTTCTATCCCTATTTCTTTCTA
Source organism: Chamaecyparis obtusa (assembly GCA_027943335.1). Classification (NCBI taxonomy): domain Eukaryota; kingdom Viridiplantae; phylum Streptophyta; class Pinopsida; order Cupressales; family Cupressaceae; genus Chamaecyparis; species Chamaecyparis obtusa. The sequence continues at coordinate 24,417 of BSBK01006234.1, read as the reverse complement.
GAAGATTACATAGAGTCAAAGAAGCCTCCACAATCCCACCCTATGTTTTGCAACACTTTTGATGACACTTTCCTCTTCAAAAAGTCCTTAGTAGTAGAAGAAAGGTAGTGGAAGTCACTTGTAGATTATGCTAAGGTTTTTGGCCAATGGATCAACTATGAGAAAATTAGCCTATACTTCTTCAATACTAAGATGGACCTACAAAACAAGATTAAAGGCATTCTTGGCTATCAATATTCCACTCTTCTTGATACATAATTGGACCTCCCCTTTACTGTTAAGGAGGTTACCCATATTTTTGGGAACACCATCTTCAAAAGAATCCAAAAGAAGTTTGGTGGTTGGAAGGGAAAGCTATTGAGAAATGTAGGGAAGCTCCAATTACTCTATGCCTCCATCCAAGGGATTCTAGTCTACTTTATGACCCTTTACAAAATTTTAGGCACCATGACTAAAAAACTAGAGCAAATTCAAAGAACCTTCCTTTGGATTAGGGTGGAAGATAAAAAGAGTTTGGCTTTAGTCAATTGGGATACTGTTTGCATACCTAAAAGTTAGGGTGACCTTGGGATCAAAACATTGAACAACTTGAATAAAGGATTAATTTTAGAAATTGGTTGGGATATTGCTTTAGATAAGGCTAATTGGTGTAAAATTATGAAGGCTAAGTATCTTAACAATGGTAGCTTTCATAGAATCCTTGATTCGAATGGTTTCCCAGTTTGATCAAAAATTTGGAAGAACATTCTAAAATGAAAAAATATTATCAAGGGAGGTTCAAAAAGGAAAATTGGCAATGGGAGATTGATCAAATGCTAGGAAGGCCAACAGATTAGTGAGAAACCCTTGGCTGAAATTCCAAATTTTGGCAAAGACCTCCTTTGGGATTTACCTTGTTGATTATATCACTCGTCTAAGCTAATGGAAATATATGGAAAAAAAGCTATTTGGATAGGCTTGACCTCCTCCAAAAGGTCATCTAACTCCATAAGTGGTTGAGTGAAATGAGACTCCCCCTCTTTAATAAGGAAGATAAATTTATTTGGTCAAGAATGTTGGCAAGTGGTTAGCACATGCACACATATGTACATGTAGGCACATGCACATATAGAATGTTTTCATTAATGGAAAAACTCATCAAATTTATGATCACACATATTGGACATCACTAATATGTTTGTGTGCAATTGATGAAGGAAAAATGCCTAAGTCCATATACTGTTCTTGTGACCCAGTCTGACAGAAAAGGTTAGCGATCTTGATAGAAGCCTCCTGAAGGAATGCGATCTTGGCTACATGTTTGAAAGACATGAATGAATATGCGTGTAAGGTCGCACGTGCTAATATTGCAGTATCAAAGAGATATGTTCAGATGATTGGATGCGAAGACATTAAACATGGTATAACTTGTTGTCGATCACTAAGGCCAACTTTGTGAGTGATTAAGAAGTTATTTTGGGATGCGGTCTTAGATCTAAGGCCGACTAAGGATGTTAATGAAGCGTGCAAATGCACATTAAATAATATTATGTTTTTATAGAGTAAAGCTGACTAGATTTTGTAATATACCTCTAACAAGGTATAAGTACACATACACTTTTGTAAATGTGTGTGATGATGTGGATAATGGTACTGATGGATGCAAACTATGAAGGAATCTAAGGGAAAGAGAAGAGATCAAGAGAAAGTAGAGCAAGAGGAGTTCTTCAAGGAATACTTTGTTAACTCTTAATTATATTCAAGACAACATATTGATTGTAAGTGTCATTACACCTATTGTACACCTCTAATAGGGTTTGATTGCCTCTAACAGGGATGAACTCTTAGCAGGGCCGATTCCTTAGTTAGGATCACATTGTAAAGACTTCTAACAGGGTCTATCCTTTAACAAGGACCTACCTATTATAATACTCAACTCCTAACATGGTTATTATACTTATAGTGCAGATATTTATGGGTACCATCCCCACCAGGGTTTTTCCCTTAATAGGGTTTCCTTGAAAACAAATATGGTGTTATGATTTCTCCTATGTAAGTTTATGTTGCATGGTTATTTATCTTATGCTATATCTTTATATGTTGTTTAAAGAAGATAAATAATTTGAAGAATCAAGTAAAGTATTGTAACACTAATTCACCCCCCCTCTTAGTGTTACCAAATCCTAACAATTGGTATTAGAGCCTTAGGCCCCTGAAGGAAAATCTTAACAACTTTAGGGAGATCAAGATGGATTTGGAGAACTTGAAGATAAATTATGAAATGGAATTGGAAGATGTGGACATTGCTAATGCAGATAGAGTGGATCTAAAATACAAACTAAGGAAGGCAGCTAACTTCATCAAGAAGTTTAAGCAACAACTTGAACATGAAAGAAAATTAAGAGATGATTTCATAGAAGAAAAAATAGAAGAACTATCAGAACAAGATCTAATTGAACAACTATGACATGAAAAGGATTCCTTGAAGGATGAACTGGAAATCAAAAAATTGAACCTGATGAAAGAACTTGATACTGAAATAGAGGAAAAAAAAGTTGCAAAATGAACTATTAGACACAAGAGATAGATTGCAAACTTTGGAGAATGAATTGAGCACACTAAAAACAAAATATAAAAAGATAGAAATATATTGCATCACCATCACTAATGAACTTGATCAGACCAAAGGTCATGTAGAAAAAATTCATGAGAGAAGAAATAAATTAGATGAGCAAACTGACAAGAAGAAACCTGTTGGAGACATGAAAGGAGTAGGATTTAATGAAAATCCTGATCAGAGGAAAGATAGAGTTGTGGTGAATCTTGACTCACCTAAGATATCAAATTCCAAGGCTATAATGGGAGAAAATATGATACCTCCTTGCAAGGATAGTGACAAGGATTGTAGTCATGTAGATAAATAAAAGAAATCAACTAAAAAAGGTATTCCTGAGCCCAAGTTTATTGGTTTTTGTTTTAATTGCTATTTGTATGGACATAAGATAAGAGAATGTAGAAAAAATAGATATGAGGTCTAGCAAACCTACATGTGATCATCTGAATGATTTTATCAAGAAGTAAAAAGAGAAAAGCTTGAATGGGACAAATATGGAAAAAGGAGAATGTAGTAAAAATGCAAAACATAGACAACCCGAGGACAAGAAAACAAGTAAAGAAAATGATGCTATGCAAGATAATATCTCTAATGCTAGTAAGAAAAAAGTCAACAAGACAATGGAAGAGGTTAAGAAATCCTTTACCAGACCTAGAAAGATTGTATGCTACAAATGCATCAACTTTGGTCATATTGCCAAGTATTGCAAGTTGCAGATTGACTACAAACAATTGAAACCTAACAAGAAAGTAACATGCTTCAAATGCAACAATGATGTACATTCTATGAAGTATTGTATATTTAAAGGACCAGTAAAGAAGTCCTTTAGACCATTCGCAAAAGAAAAGGAACTGAATGAAGAAGAAAAAGAGCTAGCAGAACTAAAAGAAAAATTCAAGGAGAAATGGACCAAACATAATGAACCTATTGAATCTGAAGTCAAAAAGGATGAAGAGCAGAGTGCGAGCACTCACAAGAGTCCTAAGAGACTTGTGAAATCAATACTAGGATGCATTGCCTCACTATATTTTTGATGGGAAATGTATACCTTAGGGGGAGCATGACAAATTAACACCAGTCAAATACAAAGCCACTATATGGATGAGTTAAGCTATGCAAAATTGACGATAGATTAGTTACAATGTTATGGCATCTTGGACAAGATCACATATGGTTTGAAGATATCTGTAAGAAAATTTACCAGATTGAGCAAACACTGGTTTATTGTAGCTTTATGGGCAGTTTTTGGGACTTTTTCCAAACTGTCTATAAGGATAGTAATGTGGTTGAACTACTTACCATTTACATTGAGATCAATGAGCATTGAAGAGCTGGGATTAGTTTTTGGAGCTTAAAGAGTTTATAGTTGTGTTCGCAAAACCTTCACACGGCCGCGCAAGCTAGGTATTTGTCATAAACTCAAGTAATCATTGTTATTTGCAGTAGCAAAGAAGTTAGAATGGATATTCCCAAGGTATTTAATGTGCTTGAGAGGAATACATACAAGTTTAAGAGTCATCCTTTCAAATCCACTGAAGATGACCTAGAGGATGTATTCTCGCATACCCCAGTTGGTGTTCTTCATGTTGAAGACATTAGGGCTTATATTCACAACAAAATTGAGTTTATAGGAACAAAAAAGATATTTGATGAAATGTTAGGGTTATATAATGTAGATCAAAGCCTAAGAGAGGAATGTAGAAAGGTTTACGGATTGCCTATAGTCAAATACATGGAAAGATTTGAGTTTGATGAACTAGATTGGATCAAAATTGTATTGAGTAGAATTCATGATGAATTCATATGGATTATATGAACTAGTTTACCTATCAAAGGTAAAATTCCCTTAGTAGAAAAGAATATCAGATTTGAAGTATAAAAAATGACCAAAAGTAAATGGAACAAAAGAGCAATGATAGTAAATGACATCACACAAGAAGATGTCAAGCTTGTTGCAAAGATACTAGGATACAAGATTCAGTATAGTAGCAGAGTTAACAATGTATTTGCCATTTTTTTACATATGGAATATAAAATGGTAGTAGAAGATGAAGAATATGACCTATGTGAGGTCCTAAGGCAGCAACTGATAGATAATTTGGCAAGAATAAAGAAGAATAGGACAAAACACTTTATATTTGGATCACTCATAATGTACATATTATTTCATGTTATGAGAAGATTTCCTAACATGTATCTATGGAGATCTGATAGATGCACCATGTAGATGATAAGTGACTGCTACAAAAGAAGTGATGAGTAGCATAGGTATGCTGAAGTTTTAGGGATGATGAAACTATTTCAGAAACAAATCCATGAAAGGGAAAGGATTCCTTTGAGATTAGTGGACAGATACAAAAATGACATATGTTTCATGGTAGAAACTGATAGCACATTCTTTGAGGCAGTAGAACCTATAACTTCTTAGGCTACTCCTATGGGGTATGGAGTTGACTATACTATCCTAGAACTTCATAGTCAACATGTCTTACAATCACACAAAGACACCAATGTTCCAAGATGGGGTACATATGAAGAGAAATACTCAACAGTTAGGGAAGAATTGGTAAAAGGAAGAAGAGAGAAGAAAGTTGAATCCCTTGTTGACAAACTAGCAGGGAAGCATGATATAACAAAAGAAGAGATGAAAACTATAAGGGAAAAGGTGGTAGAACTTGGGGAGAAGTAAAAAATTCCCCCTCCTCAATCTAACATAGAGGCACCTCAAGTGGTGGAGGTTGAAGAAGAAGATGAGAAAGAGAAAGATGAAACTCCTACACCTTCTAGGAGAACATCACAGAGACTATGGCCAGTGGAATAGGAAAGAAAAGGAAAAAATTGGACACTCCTCCATCTTTGCATGAGAAGAACAAGGAGAAAAAGACCACAAAACAAGAAGAGCCAAATAAGGAAGTCCAAATGATGGACAAAGAGAAAACAAAGGAAGACAAGAAAAAGGAGCAAGAAGAAGAAAAGGACAGGAAACTTCAAGAGGCTAATCTAAGGGCACTTGAAGCAGATAAGAAAAAGGCAAAAGAAGTTGAACAAAAGAAGGGCTAGGGTACTATTAGGGATTTTTCTTGTATACCTCAATTCTAAAAGAGAAAATGAAAACCAAACATGGGGATCTTCATCTAATTCACATAAATTTGCTTCTTCTTACAAATTGAGGGGCACAGAAAGGCTAAATTGACAAGGCATGCAAGCCTTATTCTCTTTGAGCTCTACACACTCAGGCATGTATACCTAATAAAGCATAAATCTGCATATATAATAACTTCCTTTGAAAAAACCCCACTATGCAAACATGACTGTGAATAGTTCTCATACCTGTAAGAAATGGGAGTGAAAAACTCAACCAATCTTATGTGAGATCCCACTTGCATAAGTGTTTGAAGAAATAGAAAAATGGAAAATGTGACAAAGATTAAATCCTTCTTCTCTTCGAGTTCTAGACTCAGGCAGTCTAACCTAGGGATTCATTTCTTCAAAGAATCAACAAACAACACTTGTATTCCATAGACACAAGTCATGAACATGAATGCTCTTCAACATAAAATAAAGATTAATTGATTTTAATGGATTGATGATGATAAATACATAACCAACAAAGACCGGTGCCTTATCTATTGGGAAACATAGTCAAATAAACATACATCCCCAGAAAACCCTCTAATTCTAAACACATAGAAACCGAATGAAATGCCTTACAAGTCACTCTTTTTACTCCAATACCCAGACATCAGATTCATGTGCAAGTCTTAAACCCTCAGAATTTGTTTCTAAGATTTATTCTCTCCTTGAAAGAAAATAAAAAAAACAAACTCACATCTACCTTATAACCAGTGCATTAAAATGCCTTACAAATTAACATACAAAGATTCAAAACAAGACACACAATGACATCACCAATATGGATAGGGATTCCATTATTCTTCATTAAAAAGACTTCTAATCCAGAACGTGTACAAGATAATAAACCCAAAAAATAATAGTCAGAAGTCAAAATACTACCCAACAGTGTTAAATTTCATCATCCTTGTAACAATGGAGAAAAAGAAAGATATAGAGAAAAGGGAAGCCAATTTAAGCCAACTGACACCTGTTTGTTTTCAACAAAATATCTTCTTCTTCTCAAAAATTTGATCTCCTTCTGTAACTGCCTCATGCTTGCAATCATTCTTCTCTAACCAATTCAATTCTAAGCCACTTAAAATTTGATTTCATTCTCCTTGAAAATGTTTCTCGTGAATGCTTCCCTTCAATCTTGAAATAAAAATATTTCACTGGACTATATGCAAGACTATTGAAAGTTTTTTAAATATATCACTTTAAAACTACACTTTCCTTGTCTTATTTTATCTCTCTTTTGCATTTTAGCCCAGAATTCACCAGAATTTGCCAAGTGTCAAGTGCTAGTTCATTGCTCATTCAATCTTGGTTGGGTTGACTTTGAGATTTGGAGACTACCTTTATCTATGAATTTCTGAGGCCTTTTCTTGATTGTGGATTTATTCAGAGATCTGGAGAGAATCCTTTATCTCAAAATCTCTAAGTGCTTTTCACTTGACTATCAAGATCCGACAACCTGGCGATGCGGTTAGCTAACCACCATCTATGAATCTCCCAATGCTTGGGCTAACCACGAGTTTATTTGGTGATTACGTGACCTAGGAATCTCTGAATCTTCATATCTTTTTGACTTGACTGCTAGCATCTGGTGACCTGGTGCCATGGTCAATTAGCTTCTATCTCCAGATCTCCAAGTCTTTTCACTAACCGTGTCCCTACTCAGTGATTCAACACTTGACTACCACATGTCCACTGCCACCTCATCGTCACCTATATGGCAGCTCTCTGCAAAATTTTGTCATTGTCAGTCACTGACATGCTTCCCAAGGTGTCACCTGCACATACGCATGGATAGCCTTATGCTCACTCTTCAAATTATTATGTGAGTTTTTTTTGTTATAAAGAGGTCAAAATTTCCTCATCCCATCAATGTGGGACTAAACATGTTTACTTATAATATTTTCCCCAATAAAAACCTCTTAATGCGTGCCTAGCTGGCATCCACATAACCCGGGCCCCACAAATCTGGGAGGCCCTACCTACCTTCATCTCTTCACTTTACAATCTTGTTAAGGGCCTTTTGATTTAAACATGCCTCTAGAACCATATTGGGTGCATGTGGGATAAATCCACAGAGCAACCCCTTAGCTCATAACACCAAACTCTATGGCTTTCACGTAGCTCCTCCATTGAAGCACGCACATGCTTCCTTATGGCATTTGGAAGCACCTTTAATGGCTGACGCAACACCTCCTTGGAGGCATGTGCAACACCCCAAAGGAAGGTGCACGCAACCTAAAGGGAAGACACACACAACCTCCAAGAGGAAAGTGTGCAACACCCTCTAGTTTGAATGCAACCCAAGCAATAAAGAGGTGAGGACAAGCCAAGAAACATAGGCTGCAAACAAGAGACATGCCCAATAGATTAAGATACATGCACAATATTTGGAAGAAGGTGTGCAACCCTTGGAAGGAGGTGCACAAAGCATTTTTTTAAAATATGACATGTTCAATCCAATAAAAATATGGCATGTTTAGTTCATTCCTTTATAACCACTTCTTTGACTTCCTCATCACATGACATCAACTCACTTTCATCTTCCTGCCTGGTTTTAAAAAACATCAGAACCAAACACCTCACTGAAAATTTCACGTGTTGATTGCTTTGAACTTTGGGATGACCTCCACTGTCCGGGACCTTTTGAAGCTTCTAAAATATAATCTATTTCCATCAATGCGATGCTTGAGAAAAATTATTGAATGAAACATTCAAATAGCTAAAATATTTTGCAGCATTAACAACCAAGAACTGACAACTTATTTCCAGATGGCCATTACTAGTCTCCTCCTTTTGTCATACATGAGAAATCCTCTAGATGTAGAATGGATGGTACAATGTAGTTTGGAGATGCAGAATCTAAATTCACAACAATCAATCCTTTACACCTCTATAAAGCTTCCCATAAACAACAAATGACCTCTGGAAATGGCCTTAAAAACTGATCAAAAAGCCTCATAGAAACATGCAGTCTGAAACCTATGCTCACTTCCAACATGTGAATATTTGTGCCAAAGGGATTTGCATGGAAAGATTAGGGCTGAAAAATATCACTGACCAAACTTGGCAATTTTGAAACAATGTGCCAAAGTAGATGCCAAAACAACAAAAATTGCACATAGAATAACCTTTGCAAAAATATGAAATCATGCCTTGAAGTTCCACCCATGATTCTGGGAAAACATTCAGATATAAGGAGCACAAGGAAGAAAATCACATCTCAAAACCACAACCAGATATGAAGTTATGACCCTTTGAAAATGACCACTCTGAAAATCAATTCTGCCCATATTGTAAATCTGCATAAAATACTTTTGATTCTGACTTCAAAAACTTATGAGATGAGACCCTTACAGTCTAGAACCCTGGATATGGATTCACTTTCACATAAGAGAAATAAATCTTCATTTAAATTGCCTAGATGATCAATTGGTCAACTAGAATTAAACCTCAAAGTAAGCCCTTCAAAACTTTCTAAACTTAAACACAGTAAAAATGTAGAAAGTGGATTTGGAAAGGGATAGGCAAAGTGACCAAATGGATTGACCATAGTCTAAAAATATTCATAGAGGTACACTTTCATGTTTGCAATGCAGGAGAACACCCAAATCTTTACGAACTTGAATAGGGTATAACTTGTGAGGCCTCAAAGTAGGCCACTTAAAATCTACATTTTCACACTAAGAGAAACTTAATAAAATGCAAATAGAAAGGCTCTGGAAAACTCAACATAAAATATCACAGGGGTCTGAAAATGGGCATGGAGATTCTCTTCCATACCTATAACACATTTCAATAACCCTTATGTCATGACTATTAATTGGTCTCAAGATGTAGTCCTCTGAAGTGGGTCATTTAGGAAATTCTGAAAACACACGAAGTGCAGATTTGGGCAACCACCTCCAAATGGCTATCTCAAGAACATGCCCAAACTGAAAACTGAGAGTTGTAACCTATTACACTTTCTCAATGATAGGTGAGGAACACATCCCCCAAGTGATTCTTCATAAAAATCATTAGGTCCCTTTTGTATTTGCACTCGAACTTGGCTTCTTACAAAGGATTTTAGGAGCACTAACTTTGCCTTAGAGAAATTTTCAGAATACACACTCTAAAATTTATCCAAAATTTTATTGTTCCAACAAGTACAAAAAGAAATCTATTCAATCCCTACCTCAAAGTTTTGCAAAAGAGAGCGGTAAATGATGGTAAGCTCAATTCCATTGAGAAATATTTTGATAGATATGATGATGATGATAAAAGAAAAATAGAAGATATAGTTTTGGAGCACATGCTCACCTTTAAGAAGAACTTAATTGAAATAGAGGGTCAAATAAGTAAGGACCTATTTGAAAGATTAGAAGGAAGAAAGAAAAGAGCTCTTGATGAGGACATCAAGATGAGACAGGATATTCTATTGTAGAATATGCCAACCATGATAGGGAATGAGATGGGAGAGTGGCTTGAGAAACTAAGGCCAAAATTAAGAACTAAAAAAAGAATCATCAAGTTCATGGCCTAGAAGTATGAAGAGGTGGAACACGAAACTCATTCCAAGGTTGGACAGCTACTCCTAGAGGAGTGACCCGATCTTGGTAAGTCTACAAGGAATCCAACACCAGTAGTAACCTCTACAGAGCCCACAAATGCAGAGAAGGATGAAGGTCCAAGAGAAATAGATGATGTTGACACAACCCTACCTGATTTCTTTATTGATAATATTGGGATTTCACTTAATACACATCTAGATACATTTGATCCATTTTAAATGAGTGAAACCTTGACAAACATTGATGAAATAGTAAAGAATCTTGAGTCTCCAAAGATTGCTCAAGAACAATTAGCTGAAAAAGTGTAGCAAGGAGAGAAAACACATGAAAAAGTACAGGGAAAAGAGGAAGAAAAAGGAATAGGAAATGTAAAGGAACAAGAAAAAGAAAAAGAAGCAGAAACAGATAAGGATGAAGAACAAAGAAAAGAAGAGGAAAAACCAAAAGGATTAACAATCACTCATTTTTCTACACCTAGTTTGTTGGAAAATGTCTCTCATTCACTTCCAACCAACTTAGAGGACATGGATGTCATATATTTGATGCAATGGTCAATGCTTTCTTTTGCTAAAGAAAAGGAGAAATCAAAGAAAAAGGTTGACAAAACTAGAAAGATAATCCAGTGAGATACACAAGTTTTGAGTAAGTTTTTTCCTACACCCCCTATACATACTACGAATCCTATAAGCAGTCTAGATAATGTTCTAATTATAGTGGAACAAAATTTCGATACCTTAGAGGAAGAAACAAGAATAAAATTTGTAGATGATTTCAAAAGAATAAGGATGAAAGATACTCTTGATGGGATCAAGAGTGATCTTAATACATTGATTTCCACTAAAAGGACAATCAAATCTTTTATTAAGGATGGACAAGATCTCTATAAGCTCTGCATGACTTTGCATAAGCATGTCAAGAGTATATCAGATATTATAGCTCAGGATGAAGAGGTTTTGATAAAAATCTCCGAGGATTTGGAAAATAAGAAGATATTGGATATAACAAGGAAACAAATAGGATCGTGGATAAAATCCATACGTTACAATTGGAAAGGGAGATAATTCAAAAAAGACTCTCTGAATTAAGAAGCTTCTTGACTCCAAAGATCAATTTTTTGGAGAGAACTCATGAGGACATTCAGCTTGGCCTCAAAATATTTTAGGACTTAATCCATATAGATATAGAAGAAATAGACAAGGCCGCATTTGGTCTCAATGCACTAATAGGTAGCAGAAGCAATTAAGGCAACTTGGGATGCAGATATGCAAATTCTAAAAATAAACTATAGGGATGTGCTATAGATAATTCAGTTGTGACTTTGAATAGCTTCAACTTTTTTGTTTTTGGTAGCTATTTTAGATACTTATGGCACCCTTTTCCATTGATGTCAAAGGGGGAGAGATTGAAGAAAAATATAAGGAGAAAATAATGTAAAAAGAAAAATAAACATAAATAAAAAAAAGGCTCTTTTGAGATCATGTGTCAAATTTATGTGTTGCATTTCTGTCAATATTTCCTTTTACATTTTTGTCTTGATGTTGCACTTAGTCATTTTTCTCTCTAAGTATTGTCATCAATGCCAAAGGGGGAGATTGTTGGCAAATGGTTAGCACATGCACACATATGCACATGTAGGAACATGCACATATAGAATGTTGTCATTAATGGCAACACTCATCAAATTTATGATCGCACATATTGGACATCACTAATATGTTTGTGTGCAGTTGATGAAGAAAAAATGCCTAAGTCCACAGACTATTCCTGTGACCCAGTCTGATAGAAAAGGTTAGCGATCCTCACAGAAGCCTCCTCAAGGCATGCAATCTTGGCTAAATGTTTAAAAGACATGAATTAATATGTGTGTAAGGATTCACGTGTTAATATTGCAATATCAAAGAGATATGTTTAGTTGATTGGATGCAAAGACAGTAAATAGGGTATAACTTGTTGTTGATCACTAAGGTTGACTTTGTGAGTGATTGAAAAGTTATATTTGGATATGTTCTTGGACCTAAAGCTGACTAAGGATTTTAATGAAGTTTGCAAATTTGCATTAAATAATATTATGTTTTGCTAGAGTAAAGTTGACTAGCTTTTGTAATATACCTCTAACAAGGTATAAGTACACATACACTTTTGCAAATGTGTGCGATGACATGGATGATAGTGCTGATGGATGAGAACTATGAAGGCATCCAAGGGAAAGAGAAGAGATCAAGAGAAAGAAGAACAAGATGAGTTCTTCAAGGAATACTTTGTTAACCCTTTGTATTCAGGACAACAGATTGATTGTAAGTGTTTTTGCACCTATTGTACACCTCTAATAGGGTTTGATTTCCTCTAATAGGGCTGGACTCTTAGCAGGGTCGATTCCTTAATTGGGATCACATTGTAAAGACTCCTAATAGGGTCTATCCTTTAATAAGAATCTGCCTATTATAATACTTGGCTCGTAACAAGGTCACAAATCTTAACAAGGTTATTATACTTATAGTGCGGATATTTGTGGGCACCATCCCCACTGGGGTTTTTCCCTTAACAGGGTTTCCTCAAAAACAAATATGGTGTTATGATTTCTCCTATGTTTGTTTATGTTGCATGGTTATTTATCTTATGCTATATCTTCATATGTTGTTTGAAGAAGATAAAGAATTTGAAGAATCAAGTAAAGTATTGTAACATTGATTTACCCCCCCTCTCAGTGCTACAGAATCCTAACGAAGAATTTAGAAGGTGATCTTTTCAGTCAAATATTCTCACAACATGCTAAAAAAGTATGATGGGAACCTTGACTAGTGGTAGAAGGTTTGGAACTCTCAGCTAATACTAAAAGTCAATTTTATTTTGATGGGCCTTTTTACATGGTAAAATATTAACCTAGGACAATCTTTCTAAATGAGGATTCTAGTTTCCTAATAGATGCATCTTCTATAAGAAGGAAGAAGAAACTATCCAACACCTCTATATACATTGTCAATTTTCTTTAAATGTTTGGAAAGATATCCTCCAAAGATGTACATATAATGGGTGCACAATACCAATAATAGAAATCCATATTTGATTTGAGATGTCCATTGAAGCACCATCTTATTAAGTAACTTTGGTAGAAAATTCCTTCCCATGTGTGTTGGTGCATATGGATAGAAATACAAAATTGAATATTCAGGGATTCTAAAAAATAATTTGGATGGTGTCCTCAAGTTGTTTGACAAACTCCTTTTAGAAAAAAATATTGTTAATTATTGGAAAATTCGTAGCTATCCCCCATCTAACTGGGATCATATGATTGAAAACAACTTTTAACTCCCTAATTCTTTTCACAAGTTTGATGATACTAAGAAGACATAAGCAATATTAAATGGATACCTCCTACTCCTCCTTGGTTTAAACTAAATTTTGATAGGGCTATATGATAGGGTTTTAGAATGAGTAGAGGTGTGATTAGGGATCATAAAGGTAACTTAATTATCACCTACATTGGTAATCTAAAAAAATTGACAAGAAACCAGGCTGAGGTCATGCCTTATTTTGGGGTCTCAAAATTATCTATCAATTGGAATTGGTTCTATGATTATTGAGGGTGATTCAAAGATGATAATTGAAGTGACCAAAGGAACTATGAATGTTAGTTGGAAGGTGAAGGGGATATTAGAAGATATCAGATCTCTTTTGACTAATTTTGAAGCCTTCACTATTCAACAGACTTTCAGAGAAGGGAATGTTGTTGTCAATTCTTTAGCTACTATTGGCCTTACTAGTGATGGATTGCAATGTTGGAGGAGGTATTATTTCCTGTCCCTCAATGTGAAATCCCTCCTAGGGAAGGAGAAAATTTATTAATTCCAAATGGAATTTATAAAGTTTCCTTTTGTGGCTTTTTGTGGGTCTCTTTGTCCTTTCTTTGTCATTATGGTAGGGGTTTTATTTTGAAAACATGCATGTTTTCTTTTCAAAATTTAAACTACATGATGGGGTAGGACAAGGATTACATTCATTGCCAGCTTGTCCCCTTGGTGACGTTGGCTATGTCAATGTGGCCAACTATTAATTACAATCTTAATGGGATTTTTTGTGAGGAGAAAGGCATTAACCTCAATACTAGGTGGAAGGATTTTGTTGGATTGCAAAATCTATTCATAATCCATATTCCTCTTCTTTCTATAATGATGATGGACTTGTCACATAAGCGAGTGACCAATTTAGAAATAAAAAATGAGGAAAGAATTAACTACTATGAATGCACAAACTACATTAATTTTCTTCAGATCTACAGGCCTTTTCTGTTTGTTGGTTTCAATTTGGGTTTTTCACATTCTTGTAATCTCTCGACTTTGGTTTGCAATGCAATGCAATAAGGGGGACAAATTTTGGTTTGAACCTAATAAGAATGATAATTTCATTAACAAACCTATGGTTTGGCACATCTGTGAAGAGGGGTAGGTGGCATACAGTTCATTGAGTGTTTGACGGGGAATGATAAAATCCTATGACTTCAACTTGTCTCATCATGTAATGAGAGTCATATTTTGATGGGCAACATTTTGTTCAAAATTAATGAAGAATTTATCACAAAAACTACTATTCTTCTAACAAAGGGATGTAAATAGAAGAAAACTAGTAGGTTTTCAAACATAGAAAACTAGTAGGTTTTCAAACATAGAAAACCTCAAACAATATTTTAAAGACAGCGAAAACCCTATCAAAATCTATGGTGGATATGACCGAGAAAGCCTTCCTCCTCTGTGGGATCTGGTATGTTTGGTGGTAATGAAATAATTTACCCTCGAAGGAAGATATGGTGTGTATTACTTTTATCATATACCTTTTTGAATCATCTTAGAAATCATATCGCCATATCCTTCCCATTTTTCCTCCTCCATTCTTTGGAGAATACTATTAAAGAAATTGTAGAGGCCAAAAGCCAAGGGAAAAATCCCACCATTCTTCACCAAGGCCTCATGGTCAGGATATATCATTTCCACTTCATCCGCTGTCCACCTAGAGTCATTTTAATTCAAGAAGCCCTTGCCTCTTCCACCCCATGGTCAGCTAGTTTGTTGGACACCCCTAGGTCTTGCAAAAAGAAATGCTTAAAGAACCCAACCCTATACGATCAACAAGGTTCTCCTGACACACCCTCTAACACAATGGTTCAAGAAAAACTGAAGGAAAAGAGAAAGGGGGAAAACCAGTACCAAAATGGACAGTTCTTACGATTTTGGATATGGAGTCTTTCAAGTTCAAAGAAAATGACAATTAAGAGAATTATAAAATTTCTACAAAAGATAATTGGGTTGAAGATGAACAAACGAAACAAATATATTAAGAGATATAAATAGATATAGGTCTTTGATAGTTAGGAGGAAGAAGATGAATTTGACAAAGAGATAAGAGAAGAGACAATAGATGAAGTTGTTGAGGCACAACAAGGGTCAAGCTAAGGAATGACGAGATGTTTGAAAAGGTTGTAGCTTGAGAACAAATGGAAATAACTTTTAAGTAGATAAGGCTCCTTATTTGTTTATTACCCACTTCATATTGTGTATTGGTATAATACATATCATAGGACACTGAAATATGTATATAGTTTGTTACAATATACTAATGCTTAAGGAAAAATATGTCATAAATTTGGTTATCCTCAATATGTTTTGGAAGGTCAATTGGGGCCTAGCTATTAAAGAGAGGGGGGGGGGGGGGGGTGGGATTTTGTTTGTTGGGATACTCTGGTATGTAGGTTTTTTACTCAAGCTTTTTTGGGGTATAGAGCATATGGATTCTATGAGCATGGAATGGACTACCAAGAAAAACCTATGTAAAAACTTCTTTTTGATATTAATATAAAATCTATCATATTTCTTTTGAATGCTATCCAAAAAAAATAAAGAACATAGAGAAAATATCATGTGATTGAGATTTTATATCAATAGTAAGCCCATTTTAAATGAATACCCCCTCCTATAAAATTTCACCCCTAAAATCCTAAAAAGTCAAAAAAATATAAATGAGAAATCAAGGTATAGATCTAGTATTTTCTCTTTGAATGAAACAACTAAAATTTAAAGGTACCTTGTAGGTGGTTATGGTCATTGACCTCCTTATGCAAGATGTCAAGGATTGCATCAATGAAGTTGGTCTTCTTAGTATAACAATCCTTGCCACATTTATTTGAAGCTTTCAACTACCTAAAGATTGCAAGTGTAACACTTTGTTGTTAGGATTTTTGTTTTATCAACAACACACCTTTTTGGTTTTTTTATGTTGTATTGACAACACACCTTTTATTTTTTGTTTTTATCTACACACCCTTTTTTTACTTTTTGACAATAAAAATGCTGACATAATTTTAACATTTAATATTTTGTAAGTATTATTTGATTAACAAAAATAATTTGATTTATAGACAACAAAACCAATATAAATTTGATTATTTTCTAGAAAAAAATCACATAACAATAAGCAACTGGCCAAAATATAAAAGAACTACTTAAATATAAAAGTTTCAATATTTGAAAAATAATGTTTACATTCGAACACCTAAATCAACATAAGTTTAACATTAGATGAATGATCACCTTTAATTTTAATTAACAAAAATTTAATATTAAACAAACAATCACACATAATCTATTTTTAGAGTCTAGCACCTAAATCAACATAGTCTTAAGATTAAAAAATAAATATCTAAATCAACATAAATTTAAGAAGAAACACTTAAATCAACATAAGTTTAAGAGAAAACATCTAAATCAACATGTAAATTTAAAAACAAACACCTAAATCAACATAAGTTTAAGAAGAAAAGATCATCCATAATATATTTTTAGTTATATCTAACACCTTAATCAACGTAGTCTTTAAAATTAAAAAATTGTTGTAGATAATCTATATTTTCAGTGAAGTTACACATTTAGGCTCACACTGATATGGATTTAGCCAAGCCAAAGCTTCTTCCATAGCTCTCATAATCAATGCCATGTCATCTCCTACATTTTCATTCAGGGTTGATCAACATTATTATTATTTGCAAAAGTGGGGAGCCTTTTAAAGTGAGATCCAAATTACAAATGAGATATTATCTCTAGTGTTTAATCTAGGGAATCACACACTCGAGATAAAATTTTTGGTTACATGGAAGACAAAAAAAAGTTGCTTCTTCATGAAAAAATCCTTCAAAAAATGGAGTGCATATGTGGAGTACCATCACTCTTATACCCTAAATCCTATACCAATACCATATACCCTAAACCCTATATCCTACGTGTTATTCCCTACATAATGTACGAGGGAATGAGAGGAAATTTTTAAAAGGGGATGGAAATATAAAATTAGAGAGAGAAGAACAAAGAGAAAGAGAAGGATAAGGAAAGAGGGAGAGAGAAGTAGGTAGGGAGTGACTCAAAGACCTAGAGATGAAGATGTAAAAAGGTGAGGAGGAGAGAGACATTTGCAAATAGGTCTAAAGAGGTGTAAGGATGTAGCTAGAGTGGTGGAGAGGAAGGGAAAGAACTAGAGAGGGGATATATATAGGTGAGTTTAACCTAGAGCTTGGGGAGAGAGGGATGAGAGACCTATGGGGAAGAGATAAAGACAAGAGGGATGGTGGGAGAGAGAGGAGAGAGAACCAATAAGAATGGGAGAGAAACAATAAGAGAGGGAGAGAGAATAATAGAGAGGGAGGGAAATAGGAAAGTAGATGGGGGTAAGGAGGGAATATGAGGTATAGAGTATAGAGGGTGGTAGAAACCTAAAGATGGGAGACATAAGCAAGAGAGAGAGGGAGAAGAGAGGGAGAGATATAGGTCTAGAGTTTAGGGGAGATAAAAAGAGTGAGATGGAGAGAGTGGAAGAATACTAATAAGAGCATGCCAATTACTCAAATTTGACTTAAGTCTAAAAATTTATATGATCTTATAGAACATAGAATATACATTATAACTATTAGAGATCTAAACCCATTCTAAAAAATCTTGACAATATATACATGGAATATAACATTAAGTTCACACACACACACACACACACACATTTGTTAGGAGATTGATTTTGACTTGAGTTCCAAATATTTAACTAAGGCACAGGAGAGAGAGAGAGAGAGAGAGAGAGAGAGAGAGAGAGAGAGAGAGAGAGAGAGAGAGAGAGAGAGAGAGATTTTGGGCCAATTAAAGCTATTTGGTGTGTGCCAAATGAAAATGCATTTTAAAAAAGTTTGGTGCATGACAAATTCATTAACATTCACCAAATAGTTTGCATTAGAAAATACCAAGCCTTGGGAATCCAACCCAAAGACTTGGACAACCATTTTAGGTTCGAAACATGTTTTTTCTAAAAATATGAAACAATTTCTTAATTTTTGGTTGTGCTCTCTATCAGGTTTGCATGAGTTTTAATGTAAAACACCACAATGTTATTAAGCTCTTTATTGGCTATCTAACCATATATATATTTTTTGTATTTTGATTATGTTAATCTCTTCATCTCTAATTTATTTTTAGTGTATTTTTTTTGTCAAAAACTAACATGTGTAATTCAGGCATAAATTTTTTCTTGTTCATTGAACTTTGAAACAAAATGCATTTTTAGAAACTAGACTCCATTAGATACACACCTAGTGAAAAGTAAATTTTGATTTCGATTAGTTTTCAAAGATTTTGTGGGGAGCACACTCAAATTTTTTTTCAAGATGTGCCCACTTTGAAATTTAATATAAGAATATACTCATTTAAAAATCAGCCAAATTTTTGGGGATAAACTATATGGTGTTAACTAATTTCTCACCAGAGTGATTTTAAAAGTTCTAAAAAAATTGACATTTTAAGGAGAGCACACCAGACCCTATATTATGCTTTTTTTTTATTTTAAAAGACCACTTTTGAAACCCTTAATCTCCACCATTTTTTAAATAGTAATTTAAAAAGTAGATTTGGCGCACTTCAATTCTTGTTCTTGTTGCATTTTTAAATTTTAAATGTAACTATCTTGATTTTCTCATCGAAGTTCAGAGTTTGCTAATTTTATCAAAAAATGACATCTTAAGACCCCTTTTTGGTCCCTTGTCTTGGTCGACATACCTAGAATCCCATTTCAAATGCATGCCCCCTCCTAGCGAATTTCACCTCTAAAATGTCAAAAAATAGAAATGTAAAATCAGGGTATAGATCTAGTATTTTCTCTTTGAAAGCGATGACTGAAACTTAAAGGTTCCTTGTAGGTGGTTGTGGTTCTTAACCTCCTTATGAAAAATGTCAAAGATTGCATTAATGAACTTGGTGTTCTTAGTGTAACAACCCTTGGCACATTTATTTGAAACAACAAACTAACACCTAACACCTAAACCAAGATAATCTTAAGATTAAACAAAGTGTCACCTATAACTATCATATCTAAATCAACATAAGTTTAAGAACACACATCTAAATCAACATAAATTTAAAAACATACACTTAAACCCACATAAGTTTAAGAACAAAAGATCATTCATAATATGTTTTTACAATCTAACACCTAAACCAAGATAGTCTTAAGATTAAACAAAGTGTCACCCATAATCTATCATATCTAAGTCAACATCCGTTTAAGAACTAAAACTTAAATTAACATAAATTTAAGAACAAACATCAAATCAACGTAAATTTAAAAACAAACACCTAAACCCACATAAATTTAAGAACAAAAGGTCATCCATAATCTGTTTTTACAATCTAAACACCTAAATCAAGATAGTCTTAATATTAAACAAGAAGTCACCTATAATCTAACACCTAAATCAAGATAAATTTAAGATTAAACAAATTGTCACCCATAATTATCATATGTAAATCAACATAAGTTTAAGAACAAAAAACAAACACCTAAACCCACATAAATTCAAGAACGAAAGATCATCCATAATCTGTTTTTACAATCTAAACACCTAAATCAAGATAGTCTTAATATTAAACAAGAAGTAACATAAATTTAAGAATGGGACTTAAGATCATCCACAATCTGTTTTTACAATCTAAACACTTAAATGCAAAGTAACTATCATATCCTAATCAACATAAATTTAAGAATTAAAACTTAAATTAACATAAATTTAAAAACAAACATCTAAACCTACACAAATTCAAGAACAAAAGATCATCCATAATCTGTTCTTACAATCTAAACACCTAAAATAAGATAGTCTTAACATTAAACAAAAAAAAGTCACCCATAATCTATCATTTTAGCTGTTTACATTGAAGCTAACGCTGGTATGCATTAAGCCAAGCCAAGCCAAGGCCTCTTCCATGGCTCTGATAATCAACCCCATGTCATCTGGTACATTTGAATTCAAATTTTGGGGTTGATCAACATCATTATTACTATTATTATGATTAATTGCAGAAGCGGGGGGCCTTCCAGTGAGATCCAACCTGCAAACGGGGCACTGCCCCTGCCGTTTAATCCACTGCATCACACACTCGGGATGAAATCTGTGGTTACATGGCAGACAAAATAGCTGCTGCTTTGCGAAAAAATCATCCAAACAAATGGAACACGTATGGGGAGTTTCGCTAATTTCCTCTTTCTCCTTGTTTTCTTTTCCTGATTTTCGAGAAATTGGCGTGTAATTCTCCTTCTTTATTTTTCGCAGTGCTGTTTCAACCTCCGCAGTAGTCAATTGACGGCCACTGTAGTCGTCGTTAAATCTGTTGGAGAATCGTATTGGTGACGCCATCATGAAATGTTGCAGGGCTGGACTCATTGTTCTTCTATGCTCCCAGAACTCCTCTTCATCCATCATTATGTGGAATGAATGATTTCGGTTCACTGGTATCCTGCACATTTTGTGATCGAAAATTACAAAAAATCAGCAAAAAATTACTGTGTTTTTACAAATCTGAAAAAAATAAATTTTTTACTCTTTTTTGTTTTGGTGTATTTTGGATGAAGCTTAGCCATCATTAATACTATAAGATTTCTACAATTTATATTGTTGATTCTTGATGTTTTTGGATTAGATTGTGTGAAATCTGTTTGCATCAACATTTAGGACCATTCTTCTGATGGAGAGGGAGTTCTTGCATCAAAGTTTATGATCTGAAATATCGATGCTAAAAACACTCACTCCATCATCAAAAATATGAGCCAAAAAGTTGATGCGTAAAACTTTTATCCATCTATTCAAAATGGAGTGAGTATTTTGCACCAATGTTTCTGATCCAAGCTGTTAAAAAACTCTCATTCCATTATACGAGTGTGATCCCAAACATGGATCTAAAAAACTTGCATCCATCATCACAAATGAAATCCAAAAAGTTGATGTAAAAAACTCTCACACAATGAAATCTAAAAATAACAATGTTCTAACAACATGAACTGTAAAAATCTGATATCATTTCCACTTGATAATTTATATACTCAGTTTTCTCTTTTTTACTATTATTATTTAGAGAAAAAATAAATCAATTTAAAAAAGCAGTATCTCCTTATCTCTGATTTCTAAAGGAACTCTACAATCAAAGTACAATAATTATGTAAGAACTATTTATTATTTATTAATTTTTAAATATAAAATATTGATACAAAATCTAATCTTAAAACAACAGCAATTCTATAAGGAGTACAGTTGACCGAATTTCAAAAAAATGTTTCTTAAATTTTTATCATCTGTTCTTCATGATCTGCATATTTTATGATCGAAAACCATAAAAAAATTGCAAAAAAATCACTGTATTTTAGCTAATCTGAAACAAAACAAAAAAAAATTGACATTTTTTTAATCTTTGATAATTTTTTGTAAGAAGCTTAGCCACTGCCATTCTGCAACACGGGGCCGGCACAATTACTTGATCCTCCATGACAAATCAGGTTACAGAGCTCCTAATTAATCTGATCAAAGTGATATAATAAACAATAAGGAGTTAAAAACCTGTTGGAAAGATTGTAGGGTCCGCTTCGAAGCCTTTCTGCGAACAACTCATATTCCTCAGGCGATGGGTGTGGATCGTGAGGCGATGGGGTCGGAGTGCCATCCTGAATTACAGCAGCCATAAACTGTAAAAAACACAAGAAAATGGGGTTATATCAGAAAAAAAAAAACTAAAAAATGCATGTTATTGACCATGTAATCATATGATCGGCCGCCTCTGTCATGGTCGGTTATGTAAAAAAGGCGGTGGCGGCGTCCATCCCTAGTGCTGGCGTTACGGGTTCCCATGCTTTGTCCCATGTGTTCTTTGCTGTGTAAAAGGAACAGAGAAATGCACAAATATGCAGAGCCACAAACAATTACACGGACTGCTTTGGTATTATGAGAGCTCAAGCTCCCCCTTTTGTATGGGTGGGGAGAATTTTTTTTTTTGTTGGAGGGTTCTGATCTGCGAGATAACCTAGTGAAGGTACAATGCCTGCGATGCTACTAACCAGTGAAGGCTACTATAGACGTTTTAGGAATCGGATAAGGATGGGTGGGGAGAATATTAGTTAGCATTTAAATGATAAAACTAAATTAAAACTAAACGTTCTTCAAACTTCTTAAAACTGTCTTAATATATTTTAAATAATAAAACTCAACATAACATATATGTAACTTTAATATTTATTAGTTTGTAATTTTAAACAGTCAAAATGTACTATTTTTTTATAATAATATTACATTCTAATATTTCATAAACTTAAACAGTAAAATATTTAACATTTCAAATTTTTAAAATTATTTTTCTTCATCCTCATTCATATATGAGCCTTTTTCTAAGAGTCAATTAAATTACTATAAAGAGTTTATATTTTTTTTATCAAGAATTGATTTTTTAAAATTTAGTTTTTATTTATCCTTTTTCAAAAAGATTTAGGTTGGTTTTGGTTCTTAAAAGTATTAATATTTTATTTGTTAAAAATGGTCGGTATGTCTTTTTATCATTGTTTTAAATATATTATATTATATTCTTTAAATTAATATAAAATTAAATTAAATATATTTATAAAAAATTAAAAAACTAAAAAAATGTTTTATAACATAATCTTAAAATCATTAAGATTATGATTAGGGTTATTGTAGGTTTAAAATGGCATTACATTTGTAAAATTATATATATATATATATATATATATATATATATATATATATATATATATATATATATATATATATATATATATATATATATATATATATATATAGCGATTAAATGAACTATTCTACACCAATGAAAATAATTCTTTTTTATATTTCATTATAAGTTTTTTCATTTGTAAAGTATAGATGTAAATTATTTAACTTTATAATATCTCGAAATTAATTTTTGATCATTTCATTGGATGAATGCATTTGAAGTCTTATTACAGGAGTGAACCAATTAAAATTTACCACGTTTGTTATTTATTGTCCTTCCATAAATTAAAATAAGTTGATTAAATTTTGTAATTTGTATATTTTTATAATTTATTTTAAAATATTGAATAAATTATTTATTTATTGAATTAGTATGCTACAATATTCCTAATATACTTATAATTGGTTAGCTTTTTTAATTCATTTTGACATTATTAAAGTTCATAATGTATCATATTGATCTATTAAAACTATTTGATACTATTGCTCATATTATATATACAATAATATTAATCATATGTAATAAAATATATATATCAATAAAATAAAATTAGCACTATTGTTATATTTACAAATAAAATTAAGATTAAGGTTTAAATTAATTATAATTTGCAATCAATAATCATCTATATAATTATAATTAAAAAAATTATGTATTACTACAATTATTATTATATGAAATATTATAATTTTATAATTAATTAAAATATCTTATATATTATAATAAATTTATTAAAATTATGATTAAATTTATATTAAAATTTCAATTTAAAATTAATTACTAAAGGCAAGTACTTGGCCACTACGTGGCACTTGTTTTAGTATTAAGATAATATTTATATTCATATTAGAGAGCATAATATTATTTGATGGCATTAATATTATGTTTAACACATTTTTTATCATATTATATTATATATTATATCATTAAAATTATTATATTATACTATATAATTTCATATTTATATTTAGAATATTATATTCATATCATATTATAATATATTTATATATTATTTTATATTATATTATATTTATATACTTATATTACTATTTCATAT